>JAOXXN010000120.1:27533817-27550111 GCA_026770055.1 Myrmophylax atrothorax
GTGTCCAAGGCCAGGTTGGACAGGGCTTGGAGCAACCTGGGATAGTGGAAGGTGTCCCTGCCCATGGCAGGGGGTGGCACTGGATGAGCTTTAAGGTCCCTTCCAAACCCAACCACTCTGTGATTCTGGAAAAAAGAAACCAGAAGATGAGAAAGAATGACTCAAAACAGGGTTGGTGAGTCTACCTAAGCAAGGAGTATCTACATAATTTTCCACCTAAAATTTAATGATTTTTCAATGCAAACAAACAAAAAAGAAATTCCAAAATTCAGTCAGTCTCTAGAGCCCCCAGGAGTCTGTAAGATGGTTATCAGATACAGGACATATGAAGTGAAAGCAGTAACATGTACCAACTTGCTGTTTGGGTCACAGAAAGGACTCCTGAGTGCAGAGCTGAGGCACAAACAGGTGACGATGTGTGACTGCAGCGTGGCTGATGCATGGGCCCAGGGCAGCTCAGCAGCTGGAGCACGTGTAGAGCAAGGCAGACAGCCCCAGGAGCCGTGGCAGAGCAATGCCTCTCCAAAGGCAGGGGCAGGGAGGCTGTGCTTCCCCAGCAGGCAGCTCCACGCTCTGCTGGGACGGCACCAAGGCAGGGATTGCTTTAGGTCCGTTCTCAAGCAATGAAATCCATTGGCTCTAACCAAGGCACAGGTGGGAGCAGCTCCCTGCAGCGAGCACCTGTTCTCGGGGCAATTTTAAGAGCACACAGTTGTTTAACTGAGTTAATCCCATGGAAGCTGGAACGTTCCCTTTGGGAGCACAGCAGTGACAAGTCCCTTGGTCTGATACAAGCCCTGCAGGTAGGAGGACACTCAGGCTTTATTTTACCTCAACTCTTATTTTACTACCTGTGCTGTGCCCTTATGCTGGAGAGCTAAAACACCAACAAACTACTGCAGGGTTTTAAATTCAGAAATAAAAAGCCCCAAAAAGTGCAGTGGGAGGGGCTGCCTCAGGCTGTTGTACTCCAGGTCCAGCTTGACTATGATGACAAAGGACAGGGAAACCTTCTTGCTCACCCAAACAAAGATCAGTCACTATTGTTTTCAAGTTTCCATAGCAATGTGATAGTCCAGCATAAGCAGAGCTCGGCGGAGTAGGAAGAAACAATACAATTCAATTATCTCCATCATTTCAAATGGCTGATTGGAGTAGGGGGAGCCTTAGGAAGGCAGCCCACTTCCCAGAGAAGGAAAATAATCTCTTTATCTTTGGGTTTTTAATTCTGTCAGAGATGGCCTAAATTAGGGAGTGACAACTTGCAAAGCAGGAATATATTCTCCTCTTAAATCAGGTCTGGAAATGCCGTGAGATGAACTCTGATAATGCAGCCTGCAAGCCCTGGGAGCCAAAGCTGTGCAAAATTGTTTAATATGGTCAAATCCTTTAATCCTCATATCTGCTGATGCAGAAAACAGAATATTTCTGCCATTTATTACCAGAAACATTATTTTCAAACTCCATAAACGTTGCCTGAAGATCTTCTGCAGTGGAGAGAGGACAGGCCTGCATTTCCTTCGCTGGACAATTTTGATTCTAATTTATTTAGGCACAAAGCAATACACATAAATGAACAACCGTTGATTTTTCTTCATCTCCCTCAACGATTTATTCCCAGAACAACTTTATGCCTTTTCACCTTATTCTTTAGTATCTGTAAAGTTCAGAAACTTGAATGCCCTGAAAAACTTAGGAATTGATCAGACCTGTAATGAAAAAGGATCTCTCTCTCTCTGCCGTAATACAGGAAAATAAAATACCATTAGCTCTGCAGGGCAGCGTGCTGAACATTGATCAATCCCTCTCTTCTCCCACCATCCCACAACGCAAGAGCAAAGGGGTCAGTCGATAATTGCCAGTAAATTTGGAATGAATAAAAGGAAATACTTGTTCACACAGCCAGCCTGAGGTATTTCTTATCACAGAAGGCCATCAAGTCAAACGCTTGGCTCGATTTCAGAGGCAGGAGGAATTCTGTAAGCAGTGACTGCCCGTGTTGAGTGGGCAGGATGGAGGGCACAGCACCCTGGGGAGGGAGGGGAGCACTATGGAAATGAGGATTACATTTCACACTCCAAAGCACAGACCAACAAGAGCCAGGCTGGTGCCCACACACAGCCCACACTGTGCTCCCTGTGAGGTGAGTCAGGGGTGGCTGCAGGAGCCTCTGCTCTGACACAACCCCTGCTCTGCACACACAGAACTTCCCTTGTGCCCATGGAACAGCAGTGGCAAGAACAGGAATAATCAGTGGAAGAGCCTCACAGTAACGTCCTGTTGTCTCAACACAGAAAATGGGATGTTTTGGGGCTTATGGTGTTTGGAGAGAGTGGGACAAAAAAGTCCTGCCTCAAATTCCCACCCTACATCAGTCAGGCTGTTCCTGCTCCCTGGGCTGCTCCGTGGGGCACATCCTGCTTTCCTGCTGCTTTTGAACTGTCTCCCAGCACTGGGTACAAGTCATGAAGAGCATTGGTGGGCACGGGTGACAAGCCAGTCTCTATGGGCAGCTCGCCATCAGCCAAGCACCTTTGGAGCAAGAAGCCCCCAAGAGGCAGGAGGGTTTGGCCGAGCCTTGCAGGGCTGTGGCTCCTTGGCTGGCCCCCCTGCCCCACCAAGGGGCACATCACTGCTGTGCCATGACAGCCCCTGGGCTGGCCCACCAAGGGGCACATCAGTGCTGTGCCATGACAGCCCCCGGGCTGGCCCCCCTGTACCACCAAGGGGCACATCAGTGCTGTGCCATGACAGCCCCCGGGCTGGCCCACCAAGGGGCACATCAGTGCTGTGCCATGAGAGCCCCCGGGCTGGCCCCCCTGTCCCACCAAGAGGCACATCGCTGCCCTCCCAAGCTCTACCCCGCGAAAATGCCGCCAGAGATACCACGGAATGTAACTTTGGAAACTCCCCTCTCTGCTGGCTCTGCTGGGAGGCAACAGGTCCCTCCATCACTGATGTCTGGGGCGATCCCTGCAGGTGATCAAACAAAATGCCATAAAATAACTGCTAATTTGCTATCAGCCAGCTCTGTATCAGAAGCAGCCTGGCCTGTTAACGAGCCCATTGGCATCACTTGCTCCAGAGAGCAGGGCCGAGCTCTGGGTGTGCAGGAAGAGGGACAGAATCTGTCCAGATGCTGCGAGGAACTCGATGACTAATTCATGAAAGTGCGATTGATTTTGGTGAATCAATGCATTACAGGGTCCAGGGGAGGAGGGGGAGGCACTGGGCATTTTACAGGATCACACTTTGATCTGAGAAACAAAGACAACCTTCTTCTGTATCAGAAGGAAAGCTCTGATTTTTTTTCAGCCAAAAAAGTGGCTTTACTCTTTTAAGAGACAAACAGCCCCTGTCCGTACATTTTCCAAGGTCCAGATGCTGTGATTTAAACTCTCTTGGATAACCTCATTCAAATCAGTTAAAACACCCAATTTTAAAGAATTTCTACTCCCAAAACAGCTCTGATGGGAAAAAACCTCATACAAATCAGAAAAGAGTAATATTAGTTGTTAACATATTTCTGTCCTTGACTTGTTAGGGTTTTAAAACAACCTGTTTCAGAAGGAAGCATCTGTAAAGGAGAAATATACATTCATATTTTAATGGTAAAAGAAAACAATTTTCCTCAGCAAGAAAAGATAGATGAGAAATGCCCCCATTTAAGTGAAAAGGAACAAGAAAATCTTTGCTTTCCCCATACTTCTATTACAGGTAAGTGGGAAAGCAAATCCATTACGATCCTCACATTTCAATCACTCATTGTCTATCAAATTTTATAATATCCACTTCCCAGCTGTTCTCTCTCTCTCTTTGTGCAGATCATGAGCAAAACTGAGACACTGCCTGGTTAAGGCTAATTCAAAATCCATTCTCTGCTGGGCCACCAATGCATCTCAGTGTGCATTAGGATGGGCAAGGTTTATGGCGGGTGACTGACTCCAAGGCTGATTTAACATTTGCCATCAAGCAGAAATGCACATTCACAAATACACCAAGACCAGCAAATTGCTCCCTGATTTCCATTCCCCAGGCACCAGCCTGCAAGGAAACCTATTTAGGTTTATTCCCCATATTGATACACAAAGTAGTAGTAACCAGATTCTGATTCTCTGCACTTTACTTCCCATTGAGCCAACCATGGGGGAAATCATTAGCTTTGACCTTTTGGAGGAAAAGACAGGAGAGGTGGATTTATCAAAAAGGAGATTTTACTCAAGCTTTGGCTCTTTAGGCCTCTGAATGGATTTTCATGACCCGACAAGTATCTGTGACACTTAAAAAGTGCTCACCTCTATCAAAGGTGAGAGCAAGAGTTTGCACAGGCTTGGTGAGTGTCCTCTAGTCTGCCTAAAGAACCCGTGGTCAAGGAAGAAAATCAATCTCTGCTCTGAAGCAGAATCCTGATTTCAACTAAGACCAACAGCTGAGCAACTGAGGGCATGTATTTCAAAACCTGCCCTTGGATATCTCCTGATTATTGAACCTGGACATTTGAAGGAAAGAAGTCAGAGAAAACCCTGCATGCAATAAAATAGAAATAATTACATTCTTATTCCTAGGCACACCAAACCCTGCAGAAGGCTAAGGGACACACCTGGGTCACCAACCAAATTGGGAAATTCCTGTTTCTGAAGAACAGTGCTTCAGGAGAGGCTCAGGAATTAATACCTTGAGTGTAACTCCCACCTTTTCAGGCTCACCTCTTATTTCTTTTTTAATAAAATAAACATCACCAAGATTAAAAATATTCCTCAGGCTCCCAAGTAAGCTGATCACCCCCAGGGAAGTGATTTGAATCGCTCTGAAAATGAAACTTAAAATTAAATGCCTGGATCACTCCTCTCCTAGCAATGCTCCCCACACTGATGGGGTCAGTGGAGGCTCTTCCCTCCCCACACTGATGGGTTCCAGCAGTGGCTCTTCCCTCCCCACACTGATGGGTTCAGTGGTGGCTCTTCCCTCCCCACCTGCAGCAGTGGAGACCACGGGGGCTCCCAGGAGAACCATCACAGGCACGGCCTCGCTGGGCCTGGTGGGGACACTCAGCAGCAGTGACACTCCACAGGTGCTGCTGTGGGGACATGCTGAAGGCTGGGAACTCTCTGCTGATGCAGGTTCCTGCTTGACCTTTCCAATTCTGACCTCCCTGGGAGCTGAGAGGTGACTTTGGCTGCAGTCAGTGACTTGCAAAGGACTGAAGGGTTCAATCCAAGCGATTGAAGCATATTTTCCTCTAATGAAAAGAAGATGAAACCCCACCATAAACCACCTGAAAACAGAGTGACAAGGCAGGCAGTGCTCCACTGAACCCCCCTGTGACAGGCAGAGGTGACTCCAATAAAGCACTGAAGGCTGGGCTGAGATCCAGTCCCTCTGCCTGCACAGGGGACAGGGATGGCTCTTCCAGCCAGGAGCTTCCCAGGTCTGGGATTAGTGAGAGCCACATGCTCTTGTGGGACTCCTCAGCCCACCCACATTGGAGGGAGCAGATGGAGCAAAGGTCTGCCCTGCCTGGCAGCCACACACCTGGATCCAGAGGGGAAATGGAGAACAGAGTGCTGGAGAGGACAACCAGTTCTCCCCTGTGACAGGATGGAGGGTCTGAGTGAACAATCCCATTAGTGAGAGCACCCAGAGCTGCAGCAGGGATGGTGGTGGGAGAAAACAAGGATGCTGAAAGGAGAGAAGGATGAGGAAAAGCCTGTGGGAGGCAGTAAGGGAACTGAACAAGGAAATGAAGAACACAACCACAAGAATGAGCATTTTCAGTGGCCTCAGCCTCAGTGGGATTTGTGCAGTGGGAATGGTGGGATCCACCACAGCTCCCAGGGGAGCCAAGCAATACCACCCCTACCATCCTGCTCTCCAGAGATGGCTGCCCAGTGCCAACCTTCCCTTCCCATTGTCATTTAATTATTCAGCCAAATCCAGCTCCCACCTCTGCCCAGTGCCAACCTTCCATTCCCACTGACATTTAATAATCCAGCGAACTCCAGCTCTGCCCAGGTCCAGCTTCCTCTGCTGTCCTTCCGTCTCCCTGCTGCTCTCCCTGCCCTGGCTCCCCTGCACTGTTGTCCCAGGCAGTTGAAAGAAAGAACTTGTCACCCCTCCACATGGGAGAAGCAAGAACAGGCACCAAGTGACAGACAAGATGCACAAACAAAACTCACTGCTGTGAAAGCAATTAATGGCACTCCTGAAACATTTTTTCTCAGTAAGAGACATTCAAATTCAGCCAATCTGTCACAACCCTCCATTTGTCATTGTCATTTTTACCATTGTCACGTTATTTGATGTCATTAAGCAGACAAGAGCCAGTTGTAGGAACAACTGAAATAAGCATAAGTTGATAAAATAAATTAGCTCAGAAATTTGTATACACAGATATTAAGTAAAAAGCAAAATGATGTCAAGGTTGAAAGAATTAGGAATTGAATTTTAACCAGCCCACATGTTTATGGCTGATTTGCTGATGAATATTTTATTTTTAATAACCTTCCTATCACATTCACTAAAAGGTCTTACCAAGGATGGATCAGTAAACAAATCTGAGGGGGGAAAAAAGGCTGCTCTGAAACATAAAACACTTTCAAAGCTCCAACTCCCTTGAGAGTAAGAGTCAAAAGGAACAAAGACAACTCTTAGCATGAAAAGGGAAGACGCGGTGTGACTAAATAAAAGGGCGATGTTTGATAGGTACAAATTGGATATGTTTCCTGCTTCATTCCTGCTGCTTAAAAACATGGAGTCCATATGCAGATCTGCCAGAATGCAGATGGGCAGGGGCTCAGGCTTGGGCCTGACTCTGAGATCACCCCCTTGTCGCTGGTTCTTTGGAGCTGACACATTGCAGAGGGCTGGGACACACGGCAGCCCACGCTGCCCACCATTCCCACTGCCACAGGGTGAGGGGCTCTGCTGCATGGGAAGTCTCCCCACATACATTTATTTCATCAAAAGATAATCTCCATTTTCACCTTCAAAAAGGGTAGGTAATTATAAATGCATTCTTTTTACTCAAATATTTTAAGCAAGTAATTGTTGCCCATGGGAGAGAGTTTAATTATTTCTGATGAACAGCCAAGACACAGAATCGGGAGAACATGACAGGAAAAGTGTGGAAAATGTGTTCCAGTGCTTAATTGTGTGGCTATCTTGCCTTTTCATCCTGAAAAACCAGGCATTGATTTTTCCCCCCCTCCCAATTGATTTCACACCATCTTCAGTTTAGTAATACAAAGCGTATCCAAGTGCAAAAGCCTCAGAGCTCCCTGGGCCAGGGCACCTCTGATTTCCCATCAGGAACAGGCAAATCACGTGCAGGGCTCTGGGTAGCTGAGCAGGGAGACAGCTTGGGCTTGGCTGTGGGACAGGCTTGGAACGGAGGAGCCACTTTTGTCCTGCCCACAACGTGCTCAGCTCAATGGCAGATGTGGCAGCCCATGAAAAACAAAAGCACAGAATCACAGAACAGAATCTCAGAATGGTTTGGGTTGGAAACCCCAGCTGGGGACACCCTTCAGTAGAGCAGGTTGTTCCAACCTGGCCTTGGACACTTCCAGGGATGGGGCAGCCACAGCTTCTCTGCCCAACCTGTGCCAGGGCCTGCCCACCCTCACAGGGAAGGATTTCATCCTAATATCCAATCTAACTTGCCCTCTGTCAGTGTGAAGCCATTCCCCTTGTCCTGACACTCCAGGCTCTGGTAAACAGTCTCTCCTCATCTTTCTTTCAGGCTCCCTTCAGGTACTGGAAAGGCCACAATTGTGTCACCCTGAAGCCTTCTCTTTTCCAGGCCATAAATACCTACAATTTATGGCCTTTACTGAACAGAAATAATGAGGGAGCTACACCTTCAGGAGACAGGAGCTGCCCTGCCAAACAGGACAGCAGCCCATCCATAAGCAGGCAGGTTTGGACACTTGGGAGGATGCACAAACCCCTTGGCTTGTATGGAATATCTTTCCATAACAGACACACTCTCCTGATTTTATGTCAGCTGAGTCTTGCCATGTGACCTGGAGCACATGGGTTCATAGTGCTTTTAAAAGAATTAACTATTACTACCTCTCATAAATATTTCCTTTGGTTTCCTGCTCAGTAGCACATATGTACAAAACACCCTTATTGATGGGAAAAGGCACTGGCAAAAGTGCCATTCATGTCCTTTGATTTAAAAAGTATTTTGCATGTGTTGCTCAAGTGAGTGATTCATATGTAACAAAGAATTCTCTAATGCATCTCCTGGCTAAGGGTTTATCACACACTGAACGTTGAACCTCATCATGATGCATCATACAAGGGCTGATTTGGCATTCACACACTAATGATGCCTACAGAGAGGGCTGCAGGACAAATCCAGCTCTGTGAGTGGGTACATGACACCACATTATGATAAGTGAATGCAGGAGCAGGTTGGACTTGAAAAGAAAAAAAGATCAAACAGGAGCAGGAGAAAATGCACCTCAGCACTCTGCACTCCACGGCGTGTGCCACAAACCCTGCGCTGGGCACGATTCCCCCTGGCAGCCCAAAATAGTGCTGAGACAGCAGATCTCATCCCTCCTTCCATGAATTCCCACTGCCCTCTTCCCAAGAGGGATTCCAGAATGTTACCTTTCACTTTTCACTTCCATCATGTTTTGAAAGGAGTTTTTCTGCTCTGTAGGAAAAGAGATGACAGAGAGCTGATGAACAAACTCCTCCTGCAAAGCACCCCATTACTGATGCTGTTTCCTCAGGGATGGCTCGTGCTGCAGGTCAGAGGAGCACAAGGGATGTGTGAGCTGGAAGAAGCAGCAGTGCTGTGGCTGCTGGTCCCCAGGAAAAAGTGGCAGCAGGAGAATGAGGCAAGGATTACTTCAAGAGGAGTGTGGGACCAGCCCTGACCATCCTCAGCCCTCCCTTCCACCAGCATCAATTTGTTCTCTAACTACAACACAAGTTCAATGCCTTCCTCAGTGTGGGAAAACTCCCAAGTCAGGGTAGAGACCAGCACAGGCAAACAGCAAACAAAACCTGCCAAGTACACTTGTGACAAGCCTGGGTCAGTGACAAATGCCTCAAATTGCTTGGAAATCATTGTAGGCTACATGTCTTGCCTTAAATAGCCACTCAAACTCAGGGAAACTCCAGCCCTCCAAGGAGGGGACAGGAGCAATGCCAGGAGCCTTAAGGAGCAATTTGCACATCATAAATTACGAAGAGAGAACAATTCACCAGCACTTACAGAGCAAAACAGACCCGAGTCCTTTGCCAAATTCAGTGAAATAATAAATGCAGTCTCAAATTCTCGGAAGGTCTAAGCTGCTGAAACCAGTAAGGAGAGTTATGTATGAATTAGAATAGAAGCACAGAATTGCCTGGGTTGGAAGGGACCTTAAAGCTCATCTCTTTCCAACCCCCTGCCATGAGCAAGGACACCTTCCACTGTCCCAGGTTGCTCCAAGCCCTGTCCAACCTGGCCTTGGACACGTCCAGCCACAGCTTCCCTGGGTGACCTGTGCCAGGGCCTGCCCACCCTCACAGTATTTTTTTTCCTAATATCTAATCCATATTTACTCTCAGTTTGAAGCCATTCCCTCTTGTCCTGTCACTACAAGCTCTTGTAAGCCACCCCATTCCATCTTCCTTGCAGGCCCCCTTCAGGCACTGGAAGGGTAATTTATCCTTAGGAAAGTATGAGCAGCCTTGAATTCCAGCAACTCTCCAAGAACAATCACACATCCTCCCAGAGAAAACCTGGGCAGAATTTGTTAGTGGTCACCCCGTGGTTATAAAACCTCTGCTGGGTTCAGTCCTGTTGGTTTGCTCATGTTCTTATCAAAGGTGACAGTGGAATTCCACCCCATGAAGTGCCTGGATAAACACACCCCATGGATGGGCAGAGCTGGGGGAGTACCCAGAGGGTGAGCTGGTGTTCCTCATCCCTGTGTTCCTGCACACCCCAGGGGCTCATCCAGCTCTCTCTCCCCAGCCACCTGCAGCTCAAAATAACATCTAGGGGGCTTTGATGCTCACTCTGAACTAACAACTGCCCAGAACTGTTATTCCCATTTATCTCTACTCCTTCCAGAAACACTCACTATCGAGTCTTCCCGAGCATAATCCTAATTTAATGAGGCACCTGTTTCACAGGAAACTTGCACCCCCTGGAATCACACAAAGAGGGGTTTGCAACCTGGCTGAAATAAACTGAAAATACAGTTACTCTGCATTTTATCTGGGTTGGGGGGGGTTTAAGTGTTTTTCCCCTATTGTTGTTTGTGAGGGTTTTTTCTCATTTCCAGATCTTTCAGATGTCACATCACAGTGTTCATCAGCTGGGAAGCCCCACAGAAAGTGCAGATCACATCTGAATAAACTCTCTGTGAGGAGAATAATTCACTCACAAGAGCTGGAAACTGCATGTGCCAAGCATCAGGCTTTGCACTTCTTCCTCTTCCTTTCCATCCCTTTTATCATCTGTGAGATTCACCTCCCAGTTTGCATTTTGTGCAGCTTTATGGCATAACAAACCCACGCTAAAACGACTTGTTTCCTGACTTAGGAAAGTACAGAGTGTTGGTAAAAGACCAGTATACCATTTCAACCATCCACCTGCCAATATAAGATTATTTTTCACAGTGTCTATTTATTTTAATACTTCCCCATCTGACTCTGATGCCCCGAGAGGTGTCATTCACACCGCCACAGCCTCTTTGCGCTGATGAACTGCTGTCAAACACACCCCAAATTTGTATTTGTTTGTCATATTAGCACACTTCACTGCAAACTTTCATCAAATTTGTTTCCTCCCATTGCCCTCCTGCTCTGCTCTCCCAGCACCAGCTGTGTGCTCCCAAGGAGCTCTCCCAAGCCACACGCACACCTGCGGTTGGATTTTCAAGGTGAAGCCACTTTGTTACCTTTTTGCCCACGTTCCCTCTTTCCCTCTTCTTTATTATCTGCAAATCTTCTCCAACCGAGATCATTAATTTGCACACTTACTCCCTCTCCCAGCTCGTTAATGAAGAGGTTAACTAAAACCGGACCTAACACCTTTCCCAGAGAAGCCCATTAGGTTCCTCTCCTGCCTGCAATCCTGGGCTATCCATCATTCAGCTTCTGCTGTGCAGGCTCTTGGCTGTGCTTCACATCACAACCCTCACTAAACTAATTTGTCAAATAGATTTCTTGAAATGCGATACCAAATGCTTTGGAAAAATCCGAATTTATGACATTAATTACGTTACCTGCTGCCAAAAGAGGCAGGGATTCTGTTTTAAGCCACAGTACCCTTTCTCAGTGGGATTTACTCTTCATAAACTTGTATTCTTTGCTGCACTCGGTTTCATTGGCCTTCTAACACCAGTGATTTTAGCTCCATTTATTTCACTGATGATAGAAGATACTTTTCAAATGGAACTGCCAGAATCACTTTACATACTGTTTTCAAAGTGATAGTCTATTAGCTTTCCACCAGGTAACCCATGATTGCTCCAATTTTATCAGCGCCCCTTTACTCTAATTTGCCCCCTTTGTTTACCCAGAGCCTGTTAATTAAATCCCTGCAGGTGAAGTTCATTCCTCTGCACAAGACCAATATCAGTGTGTTTATCTTTCAAGTTGTGTTTCCAATGGCAGAGAAGGATTTGTTTCTACATTAAAGAGGAAACAGGAGCAGTGGGGGCTGTGGGGCTGCCCAGGAACCCACCCTGGTGCCTGAGGACCCACCCCAAGGGCACTGCCCTACACCCCTCAGTGGAATATCCCACTTAATGCCAACTTAGACACACTGTCACACTTCCAGCACCCCCCCGTGACTCTGTCCAACGCTTCAGCCACGCAGACAGCCCAGGGCTCGCCCCAGCTCCTGCTTCGGAAGGTGCTAATTACATCAAGGCTTGTAACTTTGCACCTCTAAATGTCAGACGAGCCCATCAGCTCCTCCACTGCCGAGTCTCCAGTTTAACTCCTTAGGCCCTGGAACTCCACAGTCTCACCTTCCTGAGCTGCAAAGGTGCTGCTCCCCATCCTCCATCACTTACAGCCACATTTATTGCCTCCAGCCTTCCCAGGATATTCCTGGATGCCAGAGAAAACACATGTAATAACCCTCCAGAACTAGTGGCCAAAATACAGCCCCATCAAAAACAAATGAGGATCAATACTAATTCCCTGGAGCCAGAAACCAATCTTTGTCTTCACTATAGAAATGTTCAAAAAGTTTTTTAGCACCTTAGCCATTTGAATTACTGTTAAATAGACCCTTCTCATAATTTGTTATAGGCCTGCTCTCCACCTTGAACTTCCTTCTCCTTTATAGATTATTTCTAAGGGAGTTTCTTTTTCTTCTTTTTGCTGACTCCCAACTCCAGCTAATCTTTGTTCTTTTGCATTTAACTCAGCTCTGTATTCCTCTTTCACTACTCTGGACTTTCAACATACACTTTTAGCCTCAGTCTCTGAGAAAGTCCCTCTTTAAGGCACAGCATCGCTGATTGTTCCGTATTTCCCTTCCAGCCATCCCACTTTACCTCCTCAAACTTTCTCAATTCTTCAAAATACGGTTCCCTGAAGCCTTTGTGTTGCAGCTTTCTGTGAACTAATCCATTGCCTCTTTTATCCTGGCTTTCATTTTCGGCTCCATTGTGCCGGTGGGTTTGTGGCTGAGCAAACCCACCTGGTACAATTTCCCAGCTGGAGCTTCAAAGGTGCAGGATGGGACAGAGACACAGCCCAGCTCGTCATTATTAACCCATAAGCTTCCAACCTTCCCCTTCCTCGGGCTCTTGCCTGCCTCTCATCCCATTTTTGGATGGATAACTGGGATGAAGCACATGGCTCTTTTCCATGGAGTGTGGAAACCCCCACCAAACTCGTTAAGAGCCTATAATGAATTTAATGTAAACATATTTAACCCAGGTTAAAGAACTCGGTGGGAATGGGAAAACATGAGTAAAACAGAAGCACAAAGGCCAAATTTACAGCAGTCCCTGGCTGAGGCATCAAGGGTTTGTACTCCCAGGTTTCCTAAGCAGCAGACTAAATGATAAATATTCTTTTATTCTCAGCAGCAATTTCTGTTTGGGCTAAACCAGTGTGTAGTTTCAGATCTTCTCTATTTACAAAGAAGAAAATTAATGAAGAAAAGGCCTCAAAATGAAAGCATAGTTATGTACATCATAACAGCTAATGACTAGCACATACTTCAGGGATATGGAAGCTGTGAGGAGATTACATTATTGTCTCAGGGTAAGAGATGATGGTCATTTAAAGCCATGTACATTCTCCAGGTGGCTATGTCTTGTTAGCTGTCATTCCAACAGTAGAGAAATAATTCCTGTATCCTTTCAGTGAGCAGCTTAGATTTGCTTCTGCAGCTCCTCATGCGAATTTTGGCATCAGTTTGAATAAACTCAGAGCCTCCCTTCTGCCCATTGCCTGCAGTGCTTTGCATCCATCCTCATGTCCTCCGTGCTCCCAGGCAGCACCTCTGCTGAGCACAGTGTGGTGCATTGCAGGGATCAGTCCCCAGTGCAGCCACAGCACAGCTCAGCCCAGCCCCACGGGGGGGGACCAAGGTCCCACCTGGACCTTCTCCCAAGCTGTGCCCTGGCCCAGGTACTTTGACAGAAGCAAATGCTTTGATGGTCCTGCTGGACTGACCACAGTATCACGGAATCATTAAGGCTGGAAAAGAATTCCAACATCATCCAGCCCAACAGTTCGCCCAGCACTGCCAAGGCCACCACTAACCCATGTCCCCAGGTGCCACATCTACGACTGGGCAGAGTGTGCCAGGGCTTGACAATCCTTTTGGTGAAGAAACTTTCCCTGATATCCAGCCTAAACCTCCCCTGGTGCAACTTGGGCCATTTCCTCTTGTCCTGTTGCTTGTTACAAGGGAGGAAAGACTGACCCCCACCATTAACCCCCCTCACAGCTGAATATAAGGGCCAAGCTGTTAAAAAAGTCACACCCACAGTGAATTTTGGGTGCAGACACCCTGTGCAGATGAATTCCTTCCAGGGACCAGGGGCTGGAGCTCTTTCCCAGCCCAGGGGCAGCAGAGCCTGCCTGGCAGTGGGATTTCAGCTCTCACTCCCACAACATCCAGGGAGGGTGGTGGGATTTCAACTCTGCTCACAGTCTCTCTTTGGAGAACAGAGAATTAACCTGAGCAGTTCACAAAAGTCTCTGTTTTTCTGAGTGAGTTGTTGTGCAAGCTCTCACACCCACACAGACTGTGCTGAGCACTCAGGAGGAGGTGGGACCCCCACACCTCGGGCTCTGGAGTCCTGGTGGTGTCTCAGGGTGGGTTACTTTCCAGCTAAAAACTGAATTACTAGTCATATTCAAACGAAAGAGGATTTAGATAGGCAATAAATAACCTTTTACCCTTAATTTGTTCTTCAATCTCACGCTCCTCCTGCGCTCATCTGTACCCTCAATAAATAATAAACTCACCGTGCCACAACAATCTGCATGTTCACTCCCCTATCAAAGGCACTGAGTGCTCTGAGCAATCTCATTTTGTCCCAGCAATCACTCTGAATTGCAATTTTGTCCTTCTCGTCTCTCCTAATCCCGTGCAACACAACCAGAATGGCAGCAGTTTCCTCCCTTTTATTGTGACGTTTTTAAACCACTTGTTCTCCTCTGAAAATCTATTGGGATTATACTGAGCTACAGGGTCTCACTGTTCATCAATACTTTCAATTTGGGCTTAGAGCTTTGTAGCCTCACCTTAAGAATCCATGAAAAACATAAAGCACAACTAAGTTTTTTAAATAAATTTTTTTTAGGCACCATTAGAAAAAAGAACACACAAGACTCATGAATTGTTTTGGCTCACCATCTACACCAAGGGAGGTTTCTCACACCTATTCTCTTATTCCTCCTTCAGCAGGAGGCTGATACTCCCTCTGAAAGGAGCATTCAGTACCTCTAAATATGTAAAATACATTGTCTCAAGAATCTGGCCCCTTCTGAAGGACAGAAGAGAAATATCCTGTCTGTGATGACTCACTGATTCACACAGTTTTGTAGGGTGTTCACATGACACTGTAATGAGTTCATTCAGATGTGCATATTAAAACAAATTAATAGAAGATTGACATTTAACTGTCTCAGGAATAGATACTTTAATACCTTCTCTACTTTTATTTTTATTCTGTGATTTTATTTGTGAAAAAGAAGTTGAAGCCTAACAAGGCACCAAAACTAAGAGGTTAAAAACAGATTTAAAAAAAAAGCAGGTGGAGAAATTGCTCTTTCTTGTAGTAGTTGTCTACTGGGTAATAAATGCCACAGAATTTATGCCATTTTGGAAAAGATACTGCAGAAAACAAAATATTGCAGGTTTAAGTATCTTAATTACGGAAATTTCATATTCAATGAACTCTTGCCAAAATAAACTGTGCACATTATCTGAAAAGCAAATGTTAATTAAAACTGTATCTTGATAGCCTTCCTGGCTCACAAGGCATCCTGCAGGAGGCAGATTAAACAAGGTGCTCCAGCTGCAAAGAGGCCTCCATGAGGGGTTCACTCCATGGAGTGATGGACGAGGGGCCAAGGGGAGTCAATGGGCTCTGATGGCCTCGGCAGCACCTCAGCTTTTTGCCTCTAATGTTTGGGATCTACAGTTCGTATCTCATGGACTCTATTACAGCTGAGAATAGTTTCCTGCAAACCCCTACAATAAACAAAAGAGTGAGTTCCAAACATTAATTAGCTGCTTAACACAAAGATATCCACTTATCATCAGACCCAGCGCACGCAATAATTAAAGCCATAAAGAACAGGGGACACATTAATATTTGTGTAGTGTGTGTGGGCTCTGAGGAGGTTACAGAGCAGGCCAGCAAGTTCTCACCCAGCTTCAGGTGGGAGTCAGAGGAGTCACTCACCTGCTCTGTACCATTTCCACAAATCCAAGAACATTAATACAGTAACACCTGTCAGGAGAGGGGTGACCCACTGCTCAGCTCCTCCAGGAGAGGGGTGACACTGCTCAGCTCCTCCAGTGCAGGGGTGACCCACTGCTCAGCTCCTCCAGGGCAGGGGTGACCCACTGCTCAGCTCCTCCAGGAGAGGGGTGACCCACTGCTCAGCTCCTCCAGGGCAGGGGCGACCCACTGCTCAGCTCCTCCAGGAGAGAGGTGACCCACTGCTCAGCTCCTCCAGGGCAGGGGTGACCCACTGCTCAGCTCCTCCAGGAGAGAGGTGACCCACTGCTCAGCTCCTCCAGGAGAGGGGTGACCCACTGCTCAGCTCCTCCAGTGCAGGGGTGACCCACTGC
>JAOXXN010000120.1:27556049-27595443 GCA_026770055.1 Myrmophylax atrothorax
CCGTCCGGAATTCTGGGCTCAAAAATGGCAATTTCCGAGACCCACCTGGTGTAAAGGAATGATTGATCTTTGGCCCAGAAGCAAAAGAATGTAAGAGCTTTGGTGCTGCTTTTGGTCGAGCAGGACTGCCCTGGAAAGGCCTCCTGGATCTGGGGGATCAAACACTTCACAGGAGGAATGTACAAAGCACAGCTGAGGATGGAACCACATTACTCAGGCACTGTAGTTACTGCTGGATTGTTGGTCTGTCAGAAATCACCCCCTGTAAAAAGCCAACATTTCCATACTACTTTCCAACTCTTTGGGAGCTATTTCCACCACCTGGAACTACACCATCCATCACAGATCCCCTCCTAAGCATCTTCTCTCTAGGCAGGACCATGAGGTGCAACACACCAATTAAAAAATCATCATCTTAATCTCTCTGTTTTCAAACCAGCCTGTAACCATCCTAATATTGAGGGTGACATGTAGGACAATGAAAGCGAGCAAGCAGAGGCATTTCCATAATTCCAGGACTAATTGCTCTGTTATGGAGCCATTTGGTTGAGGCACAGTCTTAAAAAAACCCCAAAGTGGTATATTCACCACGCACTTTTGTTTTACATTACAAACTGAGTTCTGCAAAAGATCCATGTCCTGATACACCAACAGATTTGGAAATTCACCTTCATCCCAGTTAAGGGAAAATCTTCCCCAGACTGAAATTTTTAGTGCAGGAAACTTCTGCAGAAAAGAGTGTTCTGCACAATCAGCAAAATGCTCCATGTCTGAGTCATCCACTTGCATAAAATTAGAAAGCTATTCTAATGAAAGCTATCCTAATGAAAGTATAAATGAATTCTAAATGAAAATATGATTGCACATGAAAGTCAAAACCTTTTGTTCCAAAAACTTTGAGATGTTTAGACATCACAACATCTTTCCCTAGATTTTTTCTTAAAATAAATAATGGCAAAGATGACAAATTTCACAAAATATTTCTGTTCTAATGCAAATGCAGGTCTCAACAGGGCATAGTTTGCCAAAATTTCTCCAGTCAAATTTACTTGAAAATGAGTTATAATGGCCTAGAAGATTTGGGCTAGCAAACCAGCAAGAGCTTCACAGGTTTCCAGTTCCAAAGATTAAGCTTATACAGCAGAATCCTGAAATCCTGGAATGGTTTGCGTTGGAAGGGACCTTAAAGATCATCTATTTCCAACCCTCTGCCATGGACAGGGAACATCCCACTAGACATATACTGGTGTACCAGTATGTCCCAGTATCCAGGCTCAGAAAGGGAGACTCCCACTCTCCCTACTCAATCCCCTCAATGGTGTGTTGTTTTCCAGCTCATTATTTCTGCAGTCTGCTGTGCATCTTTGGCTCACACATGTCTGCTAAGGTAAGCAAACACAACTTGAAAGACCTAGTTCTGCTAAATCAAACTTATACTGCGGATTCTTTTCATCTTTTCTCTTTTCCTTCTCCTCTAAGGTTCAGCTCCTCACTGCAGCGCATTTCATGGCCTTGAAATCTGCTTTGACAAGGAATGCAACGTGGACTGATAATTAGGCTCACGTTTGAAAGCCCTGGAGAAGGAGGAGGTTAATGTTCCCCACAGCAAACTCCAGAGCCAGGTGGGTGTTCTCCATCCAGGACAGCAAACCTGCAGCTCCGACAGGCAAGAAACATCATTAGAAATTGGCTCCTGAATTTTTTAAATGGAGTAAGACTTACAAAGTAATCTTGATAGGGCTCCAATTTTTGTATGTTATCCTAATGGGATATCCACATCCCTCTCCTGAGGGCTCAGGTAGGCACTAATGTGACTAAAATCCCAAAGAGGAATTCCCTGGACTGGGGGTGGCAGTGCCTGATGGACAAAGTACATTACACAGAATCACAGAATGGTTTGGGCTGGAAGGGACCTTAGAGATCATCCTGTTCTACCCCCCTGCCATGGGCAGGGACACCTCCCACCAGCCCAGGCTGCTCCAAGCCCTGTCCAACCTGGCTTTGGACATTCCAGGGATGGGGCAGCCACAGCTGCTCTGGGCACCCTGTGCCAGGGCCTGCCCACCCTCACAGAGGAGAAGGCAAACAATTCCCACCCAAAGGTGGGAGCCACAGACTGACCTCCTTGATTTATAGCAAGGGGAAAACAGCAGGAGAGAAACATTTCTGGAAGGCCTGATCCATAGAGGTAATCCATAGGTAATGCAATGGGAACAGAACGGAGGAACTAATTACATTTGGAGTGTGTGTGCAGAGCATTTTATTGACCAGGCCTCTTAAATTGGTATTTATGTTATTGCTGTCTGGAACCCCCAGGCCTTCTCTGAGTGATATTAGTAGATGAGATAAACAGAAATTATTTTACAGTTCCTGATGGGGTTACTGACACCTATGTTTCTTGTTTGTAAATGTCAATTCATTAGCATATGAAGGATAAACTCCTATACTTCAATGGCTACACTTTCTGATAAAACCATTAAAGAGAGCAAAGCAAAACACCAACCCAAGAGCATGTTTTCACAACATCTGAATCTGTTGCGAGGCTGCTTGGGAAGATACATAAACCAAAGCTGACACTGCACTTGATCTCAGCCAAAAAGCCTAATAGCAATATTATAGCCCAGTAATGTTTTACATCTGACAAGCGTGAAGATGCTGCTTGTGCATCTCTCCATTATTTACCACCTTATAGAAATTCCTGCCACAGCCCCACAGCCCACAACCAGCAAGGAGATGGGGATGGCACCTGGAATGGCACAACCAGGGAACACTCAGCCTGTGGGGTGTTTTCAAAGTCACAGGATGTCTCCTTTACTGCAGCTGGTTTGCAGTCAGGCAGGACTTGGAGAAATGAGTGAGCTCAGCTCTAGTAAGAGAGGGTTGGAGAGTCAATCAAAGAAACCATCTCGGCTCTTGTCTCAGGAGCTGCAGCACTTCCCAAGGGTACCCCATCTTCCCTGGATTCCACATTTTATAAACCTTATCTTTATTTGAGAGGGTGGATAATCCCTGCACGAGGAGCTGTTGGCAAGTGTAAGAGTTATTCAGATTTCTGAGTCACAGACATCTGCTACAGCCCTCACATGCTTCAGCTTTCACAGGTGGCTTTTTCCATGCAGGATGGACAGCCCAGTGTTGTCCCCTGCAGTGAACAGGTTCTTCTGGTGAAAAACACCCTGATTCATTCCAGACTTCCTTGAACTCTTTGAAAGGAGCGGGTTTCTCTCCCATTTTTGTGTCCTGTCCTGGATTGGTGGGTCCAAGGAGCAAAGCTAATGACAAAAACACAGTGGTTTTCCCCAAAGTTTACACAGACGGAAAATAAGAATCATATCATCCCACTTTCAGAAACTTTCCCCCTGGATATTGCAGAACTTAGGATGCCTTTTCACAACCTCTGGATGTTGCTGACAGAGCAGCAGCACTTGGGAAGGGTGCCTGCATCCTGAATCCTTTTCTCTCCAAGATGCCTTGGCTTCACAGCAAAAAATAAAACAGCAGCTGTGGAATAAAGCTGTAACTCGTGAAGAAAGGCATCTTAAAATAAATATCTATCTTTTTTTACCAGAAAAGATCAGAAAATATTTTCCGAAGGTGAAAGAAAAATGAATTATCAATAGGCAATGTGGGTGGAATCATTCTCCTTCCATCTGCCTTCTCGCTGCCTAAATCCAGCAGCTCCTGCAGTCCTGCAAATGCTCCACAGACACAGCACGGGAATGGGGAGACCTGTCCATCTCCTATTGATTTAAAGATTAAAACCCTGTCTGGAAGGAGGCACCCACCAAGATGTGCTCCAAGTTCTGATAGTCCTGATTCACCAGCAGGATTCCTGCCACTGATCCCAACGGAGCTCGGAGGGTTATCTGGGAATCCCAACACAGACATTTTGCCAGGAAAAAGAGCCCAACTGTGGAATATGCGCTGAAGAAAAGGAGTTCTATATTGGCAGGAAGACAGATAAACTAGCCTAATGGGCTTTTTTGTTTCTCTGATTCCTGTTATTCACAGAACTCTAGTGATCCCAAAAGTAAAGCAGAGCCTCCTGATGGCAGGGCTGGTGCTCATCGTTGATGTGGTGTGGGTATGTTAATGCTCAGTAATTGCCCACCCTGCTGCACTCAAATCACCCTGCCCTTCGAGAGTATCACTGCTAGAGTTTCATTGTCACTAAGATGACAAAAAGACCCTGAGATGATTTTCTGGGTTTGTACAGTATTCCTGAAAGTGACTGGGAGGGAAAAGAGGAGCAAACCCAGAAACGAGCCAAAATGATGCCATGCTACTGTAAATAAATTGATGTGGTGACCTGGCACATCTCCCTCTGGACTGTCCAGAAAGGAGATGATGGCAGATAACCCAAGAGGCATCTGAACATCTGTGTTGGCTCATAATAAAACTTTCCAAATAGGCAAGCTGCAGTGAAATTTAATGGGGTGAATTTCACATCAACACAGCCTCTAAAAAGAACTAAAAATCAAAAAGAATCACAATTTCAAGGCAACGTCGACAGCCAGAGAAAGCATAATCCATATTTGCATTAGGCCCTCATGCATCTTGTCACGTATCTGCACTGAAATCTTCTCCCCACTTGGCATAAAACTTTCTTACTTTCCAAACAACTACTGAGGAAAGTCCGTAACTAATTTATCAAAGGAGCTCTGAGCCCAAATATTCCATTCTGTGGGCCACGGTTATGAATTCCTAACTTGGGAAAAGAAAAGTTTGAGACAGACAGGAATTAACTTTCCATGCTGGAAGTGTGGCTGCCCCGAAAGGGCAAGGAGTGTTGGGAACTGCAGATGGCATCCCAGAGCTCGGCGCGGCACAGGGAGCAGCTCCCGTTCCCTGGGGGGATGTTCGCACTGTGTCTGCACCCAGACCTGGGAGACGCCAGAGGAGCGGCAGGACCCATCATCGGCTTGTGAGCCGTACGTGATGCAACTGCGAGAAGGGGAAGGGAAACATGAAACGACACGCGAGAAGTACCAATTAAAGCACCAATGTGGAGGCTTTGTATCTCCAAAGAACCTGCTCGGGTTTGCCGGGGTTATCTGCAAGGAGACTCCCTGCCAGAAGGATCCAGCCAGGCAGAGCTGAAACACGGATTTTTTTTTCACTTTTAGGTGACAAGGGAATAGTGCAGGCGGGGAGGGATGTTGCTGAAATGCAGCTCCGTAATGGAAACCTGGATGAAAGGGTGGCTGCATCCTTATCACGCCTCTGCCATTCAGCACAGGCGCTCCCAGCCCGACCACGCGCCCCAGACAGTGGCCGAGTTTGTGTTAGCTCAGCCGTGTGTTGCTCTTCTGATAAAGGACAAACTGACTCACCGTTAGAAGCCAACAACAGCCTCAGAAAATGTTCTGTTAAGCACGGTTTTCGTTTAAAAAAATCCCACACATTTGATGCATTTTGAAATGCTGAAGGGAAAAAAAAAAAAAAAGCCGGAATGTTCAGCTGTGTTTTGAATTGCAGAGTGCACACTCCACCTGGAAAGAATCTGTGCTCTGCTGAAGTCATTCGTGTAGACACTTAAATTATTTTTATTCTTTGTCAGTGGTGAAATGATACTTAATATTTTATCTCTTTTGTTCGCAGTGAGGTTTGTGCTTGTTCTGGAAAACAAACGTCTTTCCTCAGGGAGTGCAGCATCAAACAGCTCCTGGAGCAAGGAATGTTTCTGCAGCTGTGGGACATCAGCAGTTTGACTCAGGAGCAACCTGTGCATCACCAGGGTCAGAGATCATACCAGTGGAGAGAATGTCACGTAAGAAAGAACCAACAAGGACAAAGGAAAAAATATGGGAACAGTTCCCCACGTGGTGGGAATGAACTAATGGTAAGGAAAGGGCAATTACACCCCTGAAGTAAAGCTGCTTCTAAATCAAAGTGGCACAGCACAGTATATTGTTACAGACTCAGGGCACGAGCGAAAAGAGCAACACAATAAATAAAACCAAAATTCCATACCCTGCCTGCTTGTTCTCCAAATTGAAGCATCTCAAATATTACAGCAATATTTTCTGTATTTCATTACAGAGTCTGCATTTGCCACTTACACACTTTAGCATGAAGGACATAAGTGACTGTACTAACTCATTGGGAGGGAATGGGGCTCCATAACGGGGTGCAACCAAAACCTCAGCACAGGCACATCAAAGCACTGCTACTCCAAAGGGGAAAGCAAACACTGGAAGAGAAACTGAGCCTCAAAAACCCCTAAGGATCCTTACACACCTCTGCCATTCGTGAAAGTGGAATACTGGGGAAAATAAAAAATATGGAATTATTATCACCTTTTAGAGAGTCTTAAGGAACTAACGGGCAGATCAAAGCACAGCTGATTTATGAGCAAATCCCACCTATTCTTTTAAGAGCTTTCCAAAATTGCCACTGTATATTGGGGCTTTAAAAACAATGGATGGAAAAGTAGAGGTGCAAGGGATTTCATTCTGCACATAAAATAATCTCTGAGTGGAGCACATTAATGTTCCTTTGAGGGGCTCTATAAAAGCCCCTACACTAGAGAGATAAAGAAATATATTGAAATGGGTTAAACTAATCCACAGAGCTAAAAGACACAACAAAATGTCCAAATACCTGCTCTGCAAGTTCTTTTGGGCTCCATCATAAAACCTGGATCATTTATAATGAGACATAAAGAATAATGAGGAGAGGGCACTTCAGTCCTTTTGCAATGTCCCTTCATGCCTTTGTAATGCCCTGGTTTGTAAGGAGCACATCCTGCTCCACTCAGACAAACAAGATACAAGATCATGTGTCTCCAGGGATGGAAAGAGGAGAAAATCCTCAGAAAGAACAAACACATCCACCCTTATGTCCAGCACTGTCATAATTAATGACAGCAAAAAGCCTGAAGGGATAGAAAACCCTGGGCCTCGAGGGTTAGGTCAGTCTCTAAGTGCTATAGATCCAAAGAGAACACACAGGGAATCACATTATACTCCATATCTCCCTCCTGCATGGCTCTTGGACTTTTTCCTCCAAAAGACTGTAATGAATATTGTCAGGGACAAGATACTGGAATAGATGGACCTCAGGTCTCACTTAATTCCTGTGCCTGCCTTGTCATTAGAAGACAAGCTGTCACAGGCATCTAAAGGATGATGGAGCCCCTAAAAATGAAAGGGCAGAAAAAGCAGGACTGATGCAGCAGGCAGTTCAATCAGCATCTCCTCCTCCTCCCCTCCTTTTCCAAGCACAGCTCTAACACTTTGCATGGCTTCTGAGTTCTACAGGACAGGACTCCAACCCCACCCCCAGGAAAAAGAAAACCAGGTTTGTGTACAGTGTATTTCACTTTGATAACTGTTTTTCCCTAGAAGTTTAATAGAAAGCTCTGGAAATATAACTAATTCTGCCTCCCTAATGCCTTGTTCATCTCAGCTACCTTCCAGGAGAGACCACCTGGCCCACCATGTGGAAATGAGAAAAGAAACCACAGAGTCAACCCCCCTGGCTGGTAACAGAGGATATTTATTATACTTGTCCACAGTCTTCAAGGAATTGGTGTGTTTGTGCATAATTTAGTAGGTAGTTGCAGGAGTTCATTGTTGGAGCCTGAACATCTACTTTAATGGTTATAGATACACTCTGAGTTTTCAATCTGCTGCTCCATTTCCGAGGGGGAAAACAATGTAAACAGCTACAGGGAAACCAGGATATAAATAATGGGGCACAGGGTGGGATTTGGAGTTAGTTCCCACTGAAAGCTCCCACCTTCTACCCCTGGTCACTGCCTGGAGCGAGGTGGGAGTGCTCCTGCCATGGCCACTGCTGCTGCCCAGCACATCCCTGGGATCCCTGGAGACTCGGCTGCATCCAGAGCCCCTTGGAAAACCCACAAACCCCTCCTGTGTCTCCTCACCACTGACAAGGTTGGATGGGGTCCTGAGCAACCTGATCTGGTGTGTGGCATCCCTGGGTTGGAATGAGATGATCTTGAATGTCCTCAATGGTTCTGTGATAAAAGAAACACCGCTGAAAACCACGAGGTGAATGTGCCGCTGTGACAGTGTCAGGGGAGGGTCTCCTATCCTCCCTCCCTCCTTCCCAAAGTCAAAGCCCAAGTCTGAAAAGCCACCACCTGATCTTATGAGGATGGAGGATGTGGCTGAGATGTGCCAGAAGCTGAAGGACAGGAGTGAGAGGACCTGAGCCACTGAGGGATGCCAAGGCAAGGAACGTGCTGCTGCCACTCGGTTGATCAGTGCCATGTTTTTCCAGGAATAGTTTCAGGAAAGCCTAAGTTTAATAACACCTCAGCCCCTTCCAGAAAGTGCTCATTAACTCACTGTGGCTGTTTGGTGTATCCTCAAATGGCTACCTTTAAAAACCTGCAGAAAACTGCAGCGACAGTGAGGCTGAAGAGCAAATATTCACTGGTGTCTTAAAATGAAATCTAAGGTAGGGCAATGAGCGGAGGAACAGTTGGTGAACAGTTGGTGAATGGATATTTTTATGCAAGGAATGCCTGAAGGAAAGAGAAGGGGAAAAAACTGTGTAGGAAGAAACAGCAATTAATATGCTCCTTCCCCCCCCACCCCCCACCCCCTTACACTTATTTTGATTTAAAAGTCTATTCTTTCAGTACCACAGATTAAGGTCGCTCTACAATTTACCCTGGAAAAGAAAGTGGTCACAGGGGTGGAATCGCAAAATGAAAGAGCCTATGAGAGAGTTTTTAATTATTCAGAAATGATCCCAAAGATATTCTGAATTAATTTTCACGTTTTTGCATGTGTACATTCACATGAGTGTGTGCGTGGATGTCACTCAGTTCACTGGGAAATGGCACACGGCCTTGAGACCAGTCCCCTCGTTAGTGCCACTCTTGATTGGGAAGGGCACCAACTGCAACAACATCCTGCTAAAAACATTAAGCACTCCAAGGCTGCACCTGAGCTGCTCTCACCAAAAAGCCCTGGCTTCCCCAGATATATAAGCAACAACAAACTTTTGATGCCAAAGAGCTATTTAAATAAAGATACGAAGTTAAAATAATTTAAAAAACCACTCTGCATCCCAATTCCCTCTTGCATCCTGCTAATTCCAGGGTACAGGCTGTGTGGGGTGGGCATCTCTTTTAGCTTCATGGGGGCTGTGAGGCACCATCAGAGAGGTCCCACACAGAGCCCCAGGAGGCAGCAGGTACCCCAAGTGAGTGTGGGGAGGAGCTGGACCAGCCTCTCCCAGCAGGATTTATCCGGGGGGATGTGTTGGTTTCCAGCAAGGATGAGGAGAGAAATCTTCACCCCCTCAATGTTTTTATAAACAAGGAATCAATACAACCTCAAGGAACTTGCAGATGTGTGTGAGATGGGACAGTTTGGGGGGTGATTACCTAAAACTTGGCTTTACTGAGAAATATTAGTATGATGTACACAAGGCTGTGGAGGGCAGCTGCAGAGTTTAACAGCTCTTTATTGAAAACATGATCCTATGAACAGTCTGCAGATTCTTAATTATTATTTTTTTCACCTATCACCATTTTTAAGGGAAGCTCCAGTTCTGAGATGTACATTTTCACACCTGGAACAGAGATGAGTAGATGGGGGGGAAAAGGAGAACAGAATAATCAAGTAGAGATCACAGGAAAAACTCTTTAAGAGACTCTGCAAGAGCAGGACAAACATTGGCATCAAATATTTATGGCCAGTCATTCAATCAAGGTCCATGAGCTTCTGTGCAAGTTTCATTCCCTTTTTTATTTACTCCTTGCAGAAATTCCCTGCATGGGCAAGGGTTAAGCATGACTAGATCTTCATGTAAAACATGTCCACGGGGTGCAAGCAGTAAGTTCTCAGATTTGGGAGGACCTGGACATTGGTGAAGTCAAAGGGAATGCTGCTGTGACTCTCAGACACACTGAGGTTTCCCTCCACATGTCTTCCAGCTGATTTCAAAGCAAGAACAATCAATTGTGCTGGCAACAGCAATAGCAAAGCATTCATAATCTTTCATAGAATTAGACAGTTTTTGAAATAAAATCCATTTTCCAAGTTACATTGAATAACATGGGCACTTAAAGCAACTCCAGGCTGCAGAGAAATTATATATAGTGGCTGTTCGTTTGGACAAAGTTAGTGGAATACTGCAAAAAAACAGGGAAGGCTCTTCCTGGACCAGTTCTACACACACACTAATGTGCTCATTTTTTTTGTTTGATTTTTTTCCTGTTCTGACTTGTGATTTGGGACATTCCCCTCCATGTCTGAACTTAAAATCACAGCAAACTGCAGGGCAGTAATTCAGAGAGCTGCCTGTGGCTTCTCTCTGCAGTCACCAGCTGAGGGTTCTCCACGTGCCCATCTCTTGCAGACCCAAGTGCTCAGTCCCCAAGTCCACACACACTCATTGACTCCATGAAATGTTACAGATGCAGATCCAATATTTGCAATTTAATGTTTCATGGGATAGTTGCTGAACACACATATAGATTGCAGTGCCACATGCAGCCCTGCACACAGGCAGTGATCTCCAGGTGCATTTCCCTCACACCCTGTCATTAAGAGCTGCACTGACAGCAAACAAGTTACAGATCTTTTTTTTAACAACATATAATTTTGCTGTTGTTTGCACGTTCTCTCCAAGACATATTGGATACCATTTGCTTTTCATTACAAAAAACGTGCTGACAACAAAATCACATATTCCTGACACACAAAAGAAAGAAGACACAGCTACCATTTTTGGGGCAGGGGAGCTGTTCCATGGCAAACTTGGTCCACCATTCCCCAGGGATGCAGAGTTTGCCTGGCACACACAGAACACACAGCACGTGCATCTCTCTCCACACAATGGATGGCTTTGAGGCTTCCCAAACCCCTGTCCTTTTTATTCATATTGCAGTGTATTGATGTATTATTTTCAATTATCTGAAGATAATTAGATCTGGATATCCAAGGGTAGCCAGATGCAAACATGCCTGAAGATTTATGCAGTTGGCTGCTACATTTCCAAGTGTGTTTATACCTCTGAAGGCTGTAAGGCAGCACTGCAGAGGAGCTACAGCAGCCAGGTTAATTCATCACACAAACAGCAATGCAACACCCAGCCTAAAGCCAGGGCTCAGCTCTGACTCTTCATGTTCAAGGTACACCTCAACCAAAGCTCTGCAGACAGACCTAAATCCAAGATGGGTGTAAGAGCCTTTGGAGGAGCCAGAGCCACTATTAATGCTGGAGATCCTCAGCTGAGCTGAGATACAGAGCTCAAGGGGGAATTTTACACCAGCTGGTCTCCCTCTCACTGGAATTCAGCTTGTACACTCCCAGTGGATACCCATGTACTGCTCTGCTGGGCCACAGTGACAGCGTCCCAGCTGGACTGGGACCTGGTGGTGGTGGCCTGTCAGAGAAAGGAGAGAAGCTGAGAAAAGAAGCCAAGAAAAGTCCATGTCTGCTTATCTGGCAAGTCATATCTCAGGGATACCCCAGTATCTCCTCACAAACCCCCCAGCACATACTGGAAGGCAGACCCAGAACTCTGGCTCAGAAATCTGTGACTTCACACCCATTTTTGGGTGAATTGAACCCCACATCCCAAATATTTGCTTCACTCTTAGACTTTAGGCTTACAACACTCCATGCAAGGAGAGCAAATCCCAGTAGCTCAGGACACACCTCTCGGTCTGAACCCTCACCTGGATGCCCAGCACTGAAAACAACAGACTGTTCTGTCCAGCCTCTTTCTTCCACAGTTTCCAGGCAGGAAGATTTTCAAAAATCAGATGGTACTACAGAAGGAGAATATGGTGATGTTGACCAAAAAGGTGGGACAGCAAAAAAAAAAATCCCACAAGAGCAACAGGTCCCCAGGCTGGAGGACTTCCCAGCTCCCCAGCAGCTGAATGTGGCCTATTGCACATGTGAATGCAGCAGCTCTTCCAACTGCAAAGCAGGCTGAGAGAGAACAGGGAAGTAGAGTAAAAGTAGCAGGAGGACAATTTTCTTCCTCTGTCCATTTTTAATTGTCATTTCTACAAAAAGCCCTCAAAAAGAGTAAGACTGTTAAAGCCAAATTGAGTCACTGGAATGTATTGAGGAAGGGAAAGCCAAACCCAGCTCCTGTTCTGTCCATGAGATGTATTTATTACTAAAAAGCCACACTGATCTCTCTGGAGCTGGACTGTCAATAAGAACATACTTGGGTCTAAAATACCCTTTTTTCTCTGGTGTGGCCTCTCTCCCTCTCTGAGTTCCCTCTGCCTGTCCTTTGCCAGCTGGTTGGCAGTTAGGGCAGCTGGAGCAGAGCCCTGGGATCAGGCAGGATAATAATCAGTGTTCAGGGAAGCATGTGTGGAACACACAGTGACACTGAGCACTGGGCCCAGTGCACTCCGCCCCACAGGATGCCAATGAAGCTGCACATCAGAAACAACGAGTGGTTAAGCACTAGAAAAATGCATTACCATTAGACAGTGGTGAGCCACGGTGTGTGCAGAGCAAAGGAGGGCCCACCACACCCAGTGCTGGGGAGGCAGCTGTCAGTGCCTGCTGGGCACAGCCCCGGGGTCACGGTGTGGGGCTGCCACAGCCCCTCAGCACAGACAGGACAGACCTGTTTCAACAAAGCACAAGAGTCAAGTGATGTTACAGGGCACAGCCGTGAACCCGCCGAGGCCAGCGGGGCCCAGGGATCACCATCCCAGCACGGAGCTCCCAACTGCACTCCCTGCCCTGGGAACAGCACAGCCTCACTCCCAGCTGCAGGCTCCAGCAGGTCTGTGTACAAACCCAGCGTGTTTGATAGCACGGAGGGAAAATCTGGGGAAAAGTCAAGCCCAGCCTGTGCCCCACCTGTGCCCCTGTGCAGTGAATGTGCTGGGTGGCACAGCACAGGCTCCACCTGCAGCCACAGCAATGCCAAGGGCTCACCAGGTAAAGCAGCACCTTGTCCAGCCTGGTGCCCAATGGGGGAACCACACCTGGTGCTTCCTTTGGACACCCACACTCCCTCCATCCCAGAGGGGTCTTACCCTGCCCTGGGCCAGGCTGGGGCAGCAGCAGCTTGGCTGTCCCACCCCTCTCCTTTACTCTCTGCTCAGCAGAACTGCAGCAATGAGGGCTGGTCACTCCACACACTGAGTCTCCTGCATTTTCAGTGATTTCAGCATCTCCATGCCTGGATAAAGGCAGAGTTTATCCTGACAGTGGATTCCAGCAACAGCCACTCATCCTGAGCAAATGGACGAGCAGCACAGCAGCATCCCTGAGGAAGGAGCCAGGAACAGGCTGGCTCATGGATTTGAAAGCTGGCTCAGAATGCAGCCATCATTTGAGAATCCTATTATTTTTTTCTTTCTGTAAAATTAAAAGTCATTAAGCTGATTTCCTTTTAATGTCTCTTGACTCTTGTGCTTTGCTGAAATGAGTATTTCCCTCCTGTGCATTATGTATCCTCTCAAAACCAGCTGCACAGCCACTGCCTCCGAGCAGGTCTGAGGGTTCAGGGCTAACAAAATCCCTGGGAATGTGATTCTAACACTGCTGGTCAGGGTAGGGATCACACAAACTATCAGCAGCAGGTTTGCAGAGCAACAGATGAGTACAGATACAATTAATTGGGATGATTTGCAAAAAGCAGAGGCCAAAAAATAAAGCAGCAGAAATAAAGTAACTTTTCACCACTGAGCGATTGTGGCAATTGGTGGCCAAAAAGCACAAGCCCAAGACCTGCTCCAAGGGTCCCACATGAGGCTGGTTACCTACAGAGGAGGCACAATTATCAAAAAGCTAGAATACAGCAGAAAAAGGCTTATCATTCTGCAGGAGACAGCAATCTCTTACTAGCCTGGGATAAAATGTAGTTTTTATTCAGGTAAAGCTCTCATTAAAATCTGGGAGAGTACTGAGTAAGTAAAAATAAGAACCTCAGGGTCCAACCTTTCCCATCTTACTCTGAGATAGAGAGAACACAATTTTGCCCAGGGAGCAGCTTCCCTGCTCTGCTCCGTGATCTCCTGTGAGCTCAGAGGAAAGTCAAAACAGCTCATGATGTTTAAATCAGGGCACAAGTTGATTTACTGTAGCAGAACAGCACGGTGTGTAGGTTTGCTCCAGGATTCTTTCTTGCTCCAGTCCTGTCTTCACATCTCCTTGGAGCGCAGGAAACACACGCCACAATCTGAATATTCATGGCACGCTGTGGAAGAGCAGAAGCCCCTCTTCTGTCCCCATCTCATTACAGGGGTTTGCAGTTTGGGAAAGGTTTCCTGCCCAGGCCCAACCCCAGGGTGGTGTTTCTGTTCTGCTGTTAACCCACACTAAGCCAGCAGAGGATTTCCAACCTTCCAGCAGCCTCTTCCAAACCAGAGCCCATGTAAAAGAGTTCAGCTAGCCACTCTCCTTCATCTGAGGGGAAAGCTTGCCTTAGGCACAAACAAAGCTTCAAATTGATTTAATTTAAAATTTCAAACTTCTGTATGCTGCTCAGCTTCCGACTGCCATCTGCTTTTTCAGCTTGCCGTGACAGAGAGCACATTTTGGAGTATGTTTGTTCAAGCAGGTCCATCAGCACAATATTAATTTTCAGTATTTAGGAGTTCTGGATGCTTTAAAAAGGCACAAGTTATAAATCTGATCAGAAATTACCAAAAAAAATATCATAGCTCATTCAGCCAGCTTTAAAAACTGCATCTTCTCAGTCTGAGGCTCCAGGCTCTGTTATCTCCTCAAACTGCCCCTCCTGTTTGGTTGTGCTGCACCAAACACAAAGGTTCCTCATGATCTTAAATCAGGACCTTTCATATCAGCCACAATATGAGTCTTCAACAAGCAGAACCCAAATGTATTTTGCCTACATCAGGTGAAGACACCTCTGCTCAGACCTCCCAAGAGAACTGAGGCAGCAGAGGAGCAGAGCAGTGAAACAGCCTTTACAGCAAGAACCCAGTTTAGCTCAAATCAGACCTGTCCTCACATCCCATTCCTGGCATTCCCAGGCCTTTCCCCCCACTCCTTTCTTTTTTTTTAATTTTAAAGCTTCCTGTAGAAAATTGATTTTCCAAAGAACAAAGGGTGTGACTTGGGATCTCTCCATAAAGTCAATCTACTCTTCCCAACTGCTTAACTGATGTGTTGCGTTGTGCCAAGGCAAGAATGAGGAGAGCTCCTCTTCCACTTGCAAATGCACCAAAATTAAGTTCTTCACTAGGCTTTGTGCTTAAAATATGGATCTGTTGCATCCTTCCAGAACACCCTCCTTCCAATAAACACGTTTGTACAGACAGGCATATGTCATAAACATTCCCATAAAATGAACTTTGGAGGAAAATGCAGCTTGTGCCTGGCCCTGCTGAGAAGGCAGAGACATGCCAAGTCATGGCTAAAACTGGAAACCCCCATTAATAGGCTGGAAGTGAAGCAGCCTGGCAGTGAGGGACTCGTGGGTGCAGCTCTGGGTTCACCCCATGCCCCACCAAGACCTTCTCTCTGTTAGAACCACATCACTGCCCTGGAGACTGGACTTCAGTCCCAGTTTGCTTTGCATGAGGAACTGCACAGCAATTTTAACTCTCTGAGATGACAAATAAACCCGCCCCTGTCCGCAGTGGTGATGTACAACTCGAGTGCTCCTTCCAGGTCTCTCCCAGCTGTGTTTCCCACCTGCTCTCTGCTCACTCCCTCTGGCAGCCTGGCACCCCTGGGGGATTCCCTGGTCCCCCTCTGACCAATCTGATTTCTCTGCAGCAGCAAACCAACCACCCCAGAGGCAAACCAACCACCCCAGCAGCAAACCAACCACCCCAGCTCCACACTGACACCCCACACAACACTGCAAGGCCTCCAACACACAAATGTAAATTCTGTAATTATTTGAAAGCAGTCTCTTCCAACCTGAGTGAGATCTGATAGCATCACTGCCTTATAAATAATGTAATGTGCTGGCAGGGTTTGCTTCTCTGTACAAGGCACAGAAGGCCCAGCTGGAGCACAAACAAGCATACAAGGAAAACACAGTTGACAAAAAATGTACTGGGAGACCCAAAAAGATGTTCTCAGCATAGATGGACAACAGGGCAACCAACATCTGATGGGTGAGAACTGAGCCTGGTTGGGAGAGATGAGAAAGCAGAGCTGAGCCACGGTGGAGATGTGAGTGTTGCAAATACCCCAAATATTTCAGTCAAATCTCTTTTATTGCAGTCAAATCTCTTTTGTAGTTCCACCTTCAAAGTCACAGATCGTAAAATAATAACATGCTGTTGTCAAGATCCTCAAAACAAACAATCAAAGGCAAAAAAAAGGTAACCATAAAAAATTCAGAGGTGTCTCACCAACATCCCCCAGCAGCAGCTCTGCCCTTGGCAGGTGTGACACAGATGTGTCGGGAGGTGACACTGCCTGGGGCAGAGCTCAGTGCTCCTTGGGCTTTCCCAGCTGGTTTCAGGGCACCAGAACTGTCTTTTTCACTTGGGGGTTTGCAAAAGGACTCACAGAAAGCCCCTCTCCTTTTGCCAACCGCCTGTATTCTCTGAGATAAAAGGCTGAGGGGGGAAGGATCCAGTTTACTGTAAATAAACCACAAACTACTGGACCATCTGGAGCTTTCCTGTGCTTTCTGCTGGCTCTGCAATTTTACGGAGACTTGTTTCCAAATGATGACACAGTTTGGGGATTTAAACCATAATCTTTCAGACACATATTTAAAAGGTAGTAGCTAATTATTTAGGCTGTAACTGCTGCGAAACCAGCAAATAAACCGAAATTCTTTGAACTGGTGGTTTTGAAGTCAGTGTTTGAAGTGAATTATAGGTGAGACCATTTGATTGACTTCTGTGGAGATGGACTGTAAGTGAAAAGGGGAAAAGGTGCCTGGTCTTTGGGCAGGATAAAATTTGATGGAGAGCCAGTCCAGGAGAGTCCAGCCGAGTCCCACCCACCCTGCCAGGAGCTGTTCTGCAGCTCATAAACCACTTACAACACATTCCAACTTTTCCACAGGCTGCCTGAATAGGAACACATTTTTCCCAGAGAAACTATGACTTATCACAAATTTAATGCTCATGTGCTACAAAAATTCTTACCCTCCTTCTGTGCCCGCAGCTTTATTCGCTTTGGTTTTCTCTGCTGTGGCACCCTCAGCTGTGCCTGCTCCTTCCTGCACTGCCAGAGCCATTTTCCCCTGACACATGTTTCCCTAACGCCCATTTTACAGAAGGGAATCTGAAGCTGAGTATTATTCATTTAAACTTCAACACAGGAGACCCAAATCAGCACCAAATCAGTTCCATCCAAGCACACCTTGCTCAGCACGAGCCCTGCGTGAGGCACCACGAGGCAGGGGGGTTATCTCTGTTTTGCCTCATTCCTGTGTAAATAAAGTGGGTGATTCATTTTCCCAGTGTCCAGCACCCACATCTGGACCAGACAGCCCTGGGCAGGCCTCTCATGGTGATGTTTTTAGTGATCACTGGGGTTCAGGGGGCCCTAAGTGAGGCAGGGTAAGAAATCCACCTTCCAGAAGATGTTGGGATTGACAGGGGATAAAATCCTGATAGGAGACCATTTGTTACGATTAATGTTTAATTAAGAGCAGATGTTATTAGTTTTGCATCAGAAAACCAACACGTCTTCTGTGCACGGATGGAAATACTGAGTTTGGTGGTAAATAAATGACTGCAGCAGAGAGTTCCTAACAGGGAGTGCAGTGCTGGCAATCACACTGTTCCTAAGGCATGAAGAAAACAACATGGGTCTGACTTTCCTTCCTTCCTTGTCATCATGCTGGGATAGATATAAAGTCTAGTGGATCTGCCTGGATGTGGGTTTAGTTTTTTATAGAAATCTGTAACCAATTATACATTGAAAAATACAACACTCCCCCCTTTTTCTTTCCTAGAAAGTCATCAGACTTTGCAGCATTTACCTGGGTCTCTGGGCTGCTCATAAATATAAAAAATTCTAGCCCAAATCTTCGCATTTTTTATTATTACTCCTTTAAAAAAAAAAAAAAATAACATTAACCTGCTCCATCTAAGTCCTTATTGCCAGCATTCCATTTCTTTGGGTCAAACAGACACTGGGATGAACTTTGTATCTAAGCCATGTACTTCAGAAAGAGGATATCACACACTCAGCAAACCCATCATGTGCCTATTGTGCTCTGGAAGAGGGTTAGAACTGGCTAAAGCTCTTGTCAGAGGGATGAAAATATTCCTGAATGCATATAAAGGACTTCCAAAAAGCCATAAATACAGGAATATTGTGGGCCCCTACAACAAAATGACATGGCTGGAAAATGATCTCAAGAAACAATTTTCATGCCAGTGTTAAGTCTTATTAATGACGAAGAGTTTGCCATTAAAGAGAACGAAGGGATGGGAATGTGTTGGCATTACATTTTAGTAACCAGGGACCCACTGGAACTGGAACTTCAAAATAGGATTTCTTAAAAGCTTTTTCTTCCCTAAATTCCCTTTGCAGAAGCCTGCTTATTCTTTCATAATCACTTCAAAGCAATCCCCAGCCTTGCAATAAAGTAAATTCAAAGCAATTAGAGAGTAGATCTACACAGCAAGACCAAACGGTGCTTATAGAGGGTTTCTGTAAAGTGGTTCTGCATACATTTTCCTTGGAATGACATTATTTGTATAAAGAAGTAGGGGGATATTTTATGAAGGAAAGAAAACACGCAACAGATTTATGATGGCAAACAGAAAGGCTGCATCTCTGGAGTGTGATATTACAGAGCAGTTTGCAAGCACAACCAGCAATATCCCAGGGCCCTGCCACGTTCAGGCATTGCAGTGAACAATCACAGGGAGGGGAGAACAGCAAAGAGAGGCGTCTCCAAAGAGTGCCACAATGAAAGCCACCACGTCCTGCAATAACAGGCTACATATGTTCAGGAATAAACAGCCCAAGCTTGCATTTTGCTGCCCCAGCCCCCAGGGGCTCTGCTTTGCTGCTCTGCCAACAAAAGGCAACGCTGTGAAATGCAAAGCTGCCTTTAAGAGGGGCCGAGTGTGCCGGGCTGAGATGTGGGTACTGCATTGTGATGCAAATAAATGTAACAATTAAGAATATCATTTTGGAAGATGTCAGTGGCGTAATTACTCATATGGCTTCCAGCCAATTAAGCAGTAGGTGAATTAGCCTGTTTAATTGGGTTTGGAATCTCAGCGCAAGGTGTTTTATGCGTTGTATTCTGTCAACATTTTGCTGAACTCTACGTTAATAATTCTGATTGCTCTCGAAATAACATCTGGGTGAGTTCGGTCTGGAGTACAAGAACCACTGCTTGAAAGGTTGCACACACCTGTGATCCCAGTTGCGCAAGCAGATTGACTGCAACAAAAGCTCCATTCAAGGGAGATGGAAGCCTTGATTGCTTGTAAGTCCATTAAACACTCTGAATGGCCAAGAAGACGAAACAAGGAAGCGCTTTAGGACTCTGAAGTTCAAAGTCTTGGAACAGAAATGGCAGTAATAAAAGAACAACACAAAGTGATTATTGCCAGTATAAAAAGACAAGCCTATAACATCAACTGAAGAGGAAAAAGCAAAAAAAAGAAAAGTGTCAGGTCTCTTGCTTGGAGACTGCTGTGATTCAGCTAATCTCCCAATTAGCAGATGATCACAACAGTCCGCAGGAAGATGTGCAAACACTCCTGGGTTAGGGAAGTACCTCACAGCTACCCTAAGGAAGCACAAAATAGACACACCAGCAGCAGGACTGAAGATGACACTGTTAATGACAATAACAGCACACAAATGAACCCTCCTTGACAGGAAAGGATTACCTGGAGAACTAAAAAAAAAAAAAAAAAACAAAAACCATTTTAAAAGGGGCTGTGAGAGCCAAACTAACACAGCAGCCAATATCTATTAACCACGAGAAATGAGAGTGTGCAGGGCCCACGTCAGATGCTCTTTTCATGCCAGGAGCTGGTTCTTTGCATTTTACTTTCACACTGTGATTCCCTAAAACTAAGAGGGTCCTTGAGTGTGCTTGGCATCTCTGATTGAAATTCAGTCACTGTTTGCTCAGCCTTGATTGAGTCACTTCATCTGCAGACTTCACTGTTCAGAATTCCAGGAATAAGTACCAGGCTTCGAGTTGGGAAACCTCTGTGTGAGAGATCAGCTGAAACAAAGCAGTGGCAGGGAGGAGCAAGACTGAATGTCGTGATGTTCCTGGGTACAGCAGGACTGGAATCCCAGGGATGCTTCCAGGGGAATTACGGCCCTGGAGCTGATCACTCTGGCCATTTTATACTTGACAGGATTCCCTGTACTTCCTACCATCAGAAGAGATAAATCAGATGTACAGATCCTTTCAGTTCATGGATAATACTCTGCACAAAGAGACACCCCCGAGGAACAGAAGGGAAGGCAGAGGTTGGCCTGTGCTGCCCAGCACTGCCCAGCCTGCAGGAGCTACACCTGCAAAAAGCAAGTCTGATACCTGGATTGCAGCCTTGGACTCCTCTGCTTCTGTATTCAGCACCTTAATGGAACAAGTTGTTACATGCCTCAGTGCCTCACTCTTCCCATTTCAAGTCTCGGAATAAATCAGTGATTCATATTTCAAAAGCATTTTGAGATCTTTGCATGTAGCCTGCTCCGTAGCATTATTGTTATTTATAATTAACAGCAGGGTTACTCCACTATTAATAACACTTAGCAGCAGTGCTTTTCATCTTCAAACCACTTTCTGAACACTAATTAACTTCAGACTCCTGTTATTCAGAATATCTTACTTGTTCTTGTTCTGCCTCCCTCACTTCCCTGCGTTACAGGGGTAAGAGGGAAAACCACAAGAGTTTCAAGTAACTTGATGCTTAATATTTATCTTTAAAGGGTCACTTTGTGACTTCCACAGCAAGAATTTGTCCCATGTTGACAAGTTCTCTCCAAGGTGTATTGGTAAGACACCAGGGTGGATCCACACTGCCCCTTTTAATGGGCACTGTGCAGACTAAGTGGGGTGAAAACAGCTTCTCCATGAGCTTTTCACCTGATTGAGCACTGCCCCTTTTTCCTTACTATGGTATGGAATGATCAGAGACTGCTGAGGGGTGTTGGGAACCCTCAAAACATCTCAGCACTCAGTGCAGTGGGAACACAGATAAAAAAATGCATTTTCTTCAATCTGCACTTCATCTCATCCCAAATTTCATTCCAGCAGCACCATCTCAGGGCAGCTGGTCCCGTTTTTTTCTTCACTGGCCATTTCTCAGATACAAAATGTGGCACACAGTCCATTTTCAGTGAAGGATTTCTTACTCAGTGATATGTTTTATATCTTGGCATCTGCAAGATAAGGCAACCCACGATATCCCTTGCCTTCTTCACAACAAGCTGGTCAGCAGTGAGCCACAGCAAGGGTTTTAGCTCCTCTCCTGCCAGGGGGGTCAGCCCATGCCACCCAAGTGCCCTGGGGCACTTGTGGTTTGTGCCCCTCAGCATTCCAGGGGGGCTCCAGCAGCAGGGTGTGCTTGTGAGGAATTGTCTGGTTATGAACATAAAGGTGTTCAAGTTGATGCATTATTTTGTTGACTATATTGTTCTGAGGTTCACAGTCTAATCCTTTTAATTGTATTCAGTGTACTCAGCCTCCTGTGTGTTTTAATAGCAGTCTGTTCTTCTACCATGAAGCAGCTGCCATTAATGGAAGATGGTTTAGATGTTCCAGGGGACTTACAGACACGTGGGGTTGCAACAGCTTGGCATCCAAGGCTTTTCCTCACTTTTCACCATCAATAACACACAGTGAAGGAAATCAGGCACAGTGGGGTCCCTTTTGGGAGCTGCTCTGTCTGGGACCATTACATCAGCTCCCAGAGTCCTCAGAGCAAAAGTTGCTCAACTTTGGAAGAGAAACTGAGAAGAAAGGAGCTATGGGGGGAAATGAATATTAAGGAATGCAGTGGAAGGGAAAAAAATAACCAGCTGTTCTCTGCTGTTCTGTGTCTCCTTCTAAAAAAAGAGCCTGTTACAACAACACTGGCTGCACAGGCAGCCCAGGAACCTTGCTGCTCCAAAGAACAGATGAACAACATCAAAGAAACGTGGATCCTTACCAAAACACTTCATCTGACTGTCCTTTGGCTCATGCACTGTGGGGTTTGGACCAGTTATTTATTGAAGGGTTTCTGTTTCAGTTTCTTGCCAGCAAACATGAATCAATACAAACCCTATTTATTAGGTCCAACTTTGCCCACTGTACTCCACCAAGAGCCAGGGAGAAGCAAAGGGCTCAGCCACCAGGAGCACTGAGAACCTGCCCTGCAGGTGTCCTGGGTGCCCTGCTGTGCACACTGGGCCTCCCTGTGCAGCTTAAGCACCAGGTGGGGATCTGCATTAGCAACTCTGCATGTGAGTGCAAAGGGAATGCATTAACCCACAGTGAAGTATGGCTGCAGTTCATGGAATTTTATCTCATCCATCATATTAAAAGCACAGTTATTTATTCCAGGGCTTCCATTTTTTTAATGTAAAATCTATAACAGCAAAAACCCCCAATCAGTGAAACCATCCACACTTTTACATGATCATAAGAAGGCATTACAAGGGGTAGAGCAGTTATGACTTCTTGGCATATATTTGGCCCTGGAGATAAGAATAACATAAATTCTTCATTGTGCTCTAATTTAACACCCAAAGATTAGCATATTCCACCCCTTTTATAAATTACAGAGTTCCCAGCACACTCTGCATTTAAAATCGGAAAGTGGAATGTATGAATTGTTGATTTAAAACTAGAAAATGCTGTTTGCAAACTGACAGGAGTATCTCACCCAGATTTGAGTGTATCTCACCCCACGGATTGATGTGCCATGGGATGAATGTCCATTTGGGACCAGACAACCTGCTGTGGTCCCTTTCAATCCCCCCCATTGCATGATTCTGTGAAACAGCTCACGTAACCACTGCTGGAGCAGCAGCCAAGCAGCCCAGGCTCCTGCACCATATAATTCAATTGATTGCCCTGAGAAACAATAATATAGTTATAATACTTCTACTGGCTTGATCCCCAGGGGAGCAAATTTACTCCCGTCTCCCTAACTGGTTGATAACATATTTAAATGCCAGTCAGTCACTAATCCATTGCTGCTCCATCCTCTGAGAGCTGCTTTATTGAACACTGTAATTGCCTGGATGTTGTTTTTCATTTCTGTAGCTGTTGCTGTTAATTAAATATTTCATAGAAAGCTCTCTCTGACATTTCTTACTGCATTCTTGAATATCTGATAAGATATACAGGCTGAATATCTGTACCTGCTGCTCTCTGCTGATACTCTTGTCCTAGATTCAAACCCCCAAAACACTGAAGAAATGACATACTTTTAGTGAAATTAGGACTCACACTGTTACAGGGCTGAGGGGAGCTGAATAAAGCAGAGGCAGATGCTGTGTCTGCTGGATCACAGATGTCAGCTAAGGCAGGGTGTACATCTGGACTGCAAGACTTCCCCTCCTCTCCCTGCACACATGCAGTGGATGTGCGCACTGCTCCAGTGGCAGGACTGATGTCCTGCATCAAATGTCAGTGTGGGCATGCTTGAAGCAAAGAATCTTGCAAGCAGGTAAGGTTCATGCCATGATACAAGAGAAAGGCAGCAAGCAGCAGCATTCTGGCAGCTCCTGGGGATGGCAGGTGGGTTCCCTCCTAACCCTGCCTTTAAGGGAAGGGATAGAGCCAGCTGTGGACATGCAGGGCCCCGTGGCACAGGAGCACCACCAGGTTAAGGCTGAGTTGGGCATCTCAAAACATCCAGAACTTCTCTAACACTTGGGACACGATGCTGTGTTTCCACACTGTACTCTAATGACTACTGCCTCACAAATTAATAGGACTGTTAATGAAAAGCAGCTCTGAATTCGTTTGTCCAGTGGGGTCTGACAAGTGAGTCTGGGGCAATAACAAAGCGTAGTAGGTTTGCATGGCAAGGGTTTGGCAGCAGGGAGGGCACGGGGTGGGTGCTGTGAGAAGCTGCCAGAGGTTTCCCTCGTGTCTGATGGAGCCAACACCAGCAGCTCCTGCCATGGCTGAGCCCACAGGGATGGTGGTGGAGCCTCTGGGACAATGTAGTTAAGGAGTAACAATGAAGTTACTGTGCAGGAGCAACTGCAGGACCCCAAGGGGGAGCAGAGGAAGAGTGTGAGGAGCCTTCCTTCCCCCCAGGGAGGAAGGACAGGCATGTGCATCCCCAGGAAGGGGCTGTGTGCACATACACATACACCTGCTATCTTAAATATCTAGTTAAGCATTTAACTAACACCATTTTAAACTGCAATTCAGATGTTCTAAATGTTTAAATAATCAGGATGAAATCCCGGCACAAGTGAAGTATTTGACAAAGCTTCCATTAAGTTCAGGGGAATGCAACATTTCACTGGCTTTTCTGTTCTTAATTGCTTTAATGCCACCAGTATGATTAGTGATCCATCACATTTAGAAACTAAGACACCGCATGGGCAATCTAAGGAGCAATCCCTCAGGAGCTGTTTCATTCCCAGCAAATGGAAAAAACTGGTGTATGTCAGAATTCCCAGAGTTAAGGATTCTGGGATGCCAACAGCTCCATGCAGCCAATACAGAAGATGGTGTATGTTGTAGAAAAGTCATGTAAGGAAGTTCTTTCTGGGATATTATTTTGGAAAACTCTGTATGTAAGTTCTTCATTTACACCACCTGCTTTCTGCTGTGTAATTCTGCAGTTTGGCTGGAGACACCTGCAAATGAAGTCTGTCCTATGGAATAAAGCTGCATTGCATGGCCTGAAGAGCTGTTTTACCTGCCCTAAGCAGACGGGTGCTCACCACCCCCTTGGAGAGACCACAGCACAAATGTTCAGTTGATTCTCTTAAAGTCTTCCTTAATTTGTAAGGAAAAACCCACTCCTGAAAATACACAGGGGAAATCCCCATGGGAAACAGCTTGTTTCCCTAAGAGGATCCGTGGGGACAGAGCAACAATTAGAGCTCTGGCTCCCTTCCACACATGGGAAATGAGCAGAGGAAGGGAATGTGGCTGGGAACACTTTCTGTGCTCCCTGTGAGCTTTGTCTCGACTCAGGAACGCCTTCAGGAGGGAGTGCTACTGTGCAGGAGGGGAGGGTGACAGGAATTAGCTCAGCTGGTTAAAACCTGGTTGTAATAACGCCAAGGTCGAGGGTTCAATCCCCTGTATGGGCCCTTGGCTTCAGAGTTGGACTCGATGATCCTCGTGGGTCCCTTCCAACTCAGAATAGTCTGTGACAGTCTGCGAAAGGGAAGGCAGAGCACAAGCTGCTGGTCCCACCTTGGCACACAGCACATCCCTGCAGCTCTCCAGGGACACGAGCCATGCACCACCACACACTCCATGGCCTGGGTTTGGTTTACTTGTCACTGTAGGTCTGCAGGCAGCTCCTGCTGGCAGCCCCTGATTTCTGCCTAGTTAAGGGGGAATTCAGCAGTGCATTCTTTTGAAAAAGAAATGTTTCCCTTCCCTGCACCGCGGGTGACAACCCCAGGTGTCTCCCAGTGCTGGCAAGGAGAGGACTTGGAGACTTTTCAACAGACAGAAATCCTTCTGGAGACACCCCTTTGAGTTTTCCTCTCTGAGTTTAACCTGCCATGTTCCTAATATGATTAAGACTCTCAGTTCCTGCCAGAGTGACAGCATGAGACAAGTGGGACTTGGCACTGCTGCTGGAGGATGCAGGGGAGCGAAATCAGGGAGCGTTTGACCACAGTATCAGGGTCCTTTGCATCCAAAGGAGCAGCATTTCCATTTCCCAGTGACCACTGCACGAGCATCTGACAGCTACAAACTGCCAGATAACAACAGATTTGTTACAGACCTCTGGGCCAAGAATTAAGGGGAGATATATTCAGTTCTTTCTATTTAAAAAGTAAGTGAACACACAAGCAAGCAAGCAGAAAATTCAGTGGAAAGAACACATGCACTCATGTATCAAGAGAGAAGGTATTTACAAGCTCACCAGAGCAATATAGGAAGACTCTTAAACTAAAGATTTCTTTTTGTAAAATAAAAAAACCTAAGGCAAATAATTTAACCATATTTTTAAGCTGGCAAGTATTCTTGTGCCTCATGAAAGCTTTCTGGGCTGGATCTGCAAGCCTAAATTACATGGTGATTTTAAAGCCAGATTAATTATTGCAAGCAATCATCCTCCCCACCCCCAAAATCTGTAATGCAACCAGAGATGAACCAGAATATTCACAGATTTGTATTAAACATATGAAACTGTTTCAACCTACCAAACAGCTCAGATTCTAACAAGGCAGAAGTTCTTAGTTTAATATTTCAGCATTTTCAACATTAAATGAATTTCCAAGGTTCCTTGAAGTAAACACCAAAAATCCTTCCTGCAGAATTTCCATTTTGGTAAGAAATGAGAAAATGTTTCTTTTGGGAATAAATAAACAGCAGAATAAAGCTTCTGAAGCCCTAGGCTGGGGTACTGACCCTGGATGAGCAGATTTGTCACCCACCAGGTTAAAAGTGGTTTCTTTCCCGATTCTTTCAGCAGCTGGAACACTTGAGGAAGGCGACAGTGAGACAGAGCCCTCCATCTCTCCCTCCCCTGTCCCTGTCCCGCCTGCACAGAGGTCCCCAGAAGCCACCCAGTGGCACGTGTTCACACATTAACCTCAGTGGCTCAAGTGGCCAGTTCTCCACAAATACTCAGATCTGGTAATTATCATCATAACCACTCTGTATTGTCCTTGATTTGTGTTTTAATCTCCGTAATTAAAGTGTCTAGTGCCACAGCAACAGACGTTATAGAAGCATGTCTGCTGTATAATCATAATATTAATTAAAACCATGAAGTAGCTACACAGTAAGCAAATGACTAGATGGTATGGGAGACTGGTGGCTTTAAAAAGTCATTTAGAGAGCCTTTCACTCTGCTGTTTCTCAGGCAAGGAGCTGATGCTTTTTGGGTACCAGCTGCGATGCCCTGAGTTTGGAGGGGCTCATTCCAGCTCCCCAGGATCTGTGTCTGCATCCCCAAATAATCAGCAGACTGGCCCCTTGTGGACACTTTCAGCAAAGGAACTAAACCCCAAACAATACCAAAAATTAATAAATCCTCTCCCCCTCAGCTGTGTAGAGATTAAGGCGTTTCTGTGGCTCGTGCTAAATGTTGTCTGCCAAGCAGAGGGCGATGCCAGCAGGGGCACAGCACCTTCCTCAAAGATCCCACAGAGCTGCATTAGCCTCATTATTTCCAAAGCAAAAAAGGAGCATATTCCCCTAACTCCAAGATGCTTTGCTCACTCCAGCTCTCTACCACGAAGCAGCATCCCCTGTTTCTTTGAGGACCTGAAGGTCTGTAGCTCCTGGCACCCTGAAGGGTGGGGGGGGCTCTCTGTCCTCCCGGAGCTGCCAACACGGGCAGTGAATGTCAGGAGATGTGCACACACAACTGGGCTGCAGTCCCAAAGATGTCTCTTCCCTCACTCATTTGGGGGCATGAAATAGCCCAAACCCATTAAAAGACAAATCCTGGATGAGATCCCCTCCAAAAGGACCACTGAGAACACACTGTGGGAACAGGCAGGCAGGTGAGGAGGGGCAGGTTCAATAAATACCCTTTTAGTTGCTAATCAGCAGCGACTACAGGGGAGAAACCAGCTGTGAACTCGCCAGATGTGCTGATGGCACACGAGGATGGGGACAGTCATTGCAGGGACAAGCAGCAAGGGGACTCCAAAGGGACACCACACTCCCCGTGCAATGGCAAGGAGAAGGGAACAGAGAGGGATAACCTGCTGGAGAGGGCTGGGGCTGGGAGGGGAGGTGCTTTGGGTTTATTTCAAGCAGTAAAAGGGAAGGTAATGGCAGGAAATACCTGTACAAGAGCAGGGGGGATCTGGGGCAGGGCATTAAACACGGGAGCAAAGGTCAGTCATGGCTTTGGACCAGATTCCGGAGAGGACCTTCAAACCCCTCTCAGCTGCCCATGGATGATGGGAATGGGAATCAGATATAAAGGAGAGAAAGGAAGATGAAAACCCAGTCTCACTCACTGATACATTCTGCATTTGGTGGGGTAAGGCAAGACTTGAAATAAGTTTGTAAGAAAAAGGGACTTCTCTCTTAAACTGGTTTTTCAGCTTTGAGACCTCAGTGGTATCAGAGCTACCAGGAGCCCTCCTGCTTGCAGAGCAGAAGGGCCTGTGACTAACTCACCTTTCACTATCTGTGCAGGGTATCTGGGACCTTGGGGCTGATTTGGACCTGTTTGAATACACTTAATAATGCAGCCAGTGCTTTAGCTATAAAGTAATATCACAACTTGGGACATTAATTCTTGGCTAGATCTGGTCTGATGTGCAATGCCATCTCTAACCTAGTGGTTGGTCTTGCTCAATTCTGCAAAATTTACTGCAAAGTTTCAGCTTGAACATTTATAACCTACATAATGGTCATCTCTGACACGAGCTGCAGTTGGTAACACAGCTGGATGCTTGTGTTGACTTTGCTTTCCCACAGTCCTCACAAATAAAGGTAAATGACACTGAATCTTTGTACAACTTGAAAAGTACTGGGCAAGTACAAGGCAAGTGTGGAAATGGGAATGGTTTTTATCAAACTTACAGCTAGGCACAGTAAGGTGGAGTTTAGTATTGAGTTTATAATGAAAATAAAGCTGATGCTGCCCAAAGATGGACACCTGCATTTCTGTCAAGAAAGAGAGCTGGTAGTGTAACTGGGGTCTGTGGTCTGATGGTGGAAAGCACAGGCAGAAGATTTTATCCAGGGCCCAGGAATTAGGGATGGATCTGTGGCACTTTGGTAATATCTCAAACCCTGGAAGGAGAAGGGAGGTGCTGCTGAGACAGAGGAGGAGCTTGCCCTTGGCACTGGCTCGTGCAGAAGAGTAATGTTGTCCCTTCTGAATCAAATAATCTCGGGAGGAATTCCAGCAAGAAAGATGATCACATGAGGAACCCAAAGTGCCTTTAACACACCCTATTCATTTTCAAGCCCTATTTCTATGGTATAGAATTAATGAAACTCAAGACACCACCCTACTGCCAGCCAGCAGGTAAAACACGTATTTTCTGTTGGCTCTTTTCTCACCACAGCCCCCTGGGGTTTATGCTGCTGTTTCTTCTGGCTGACCCCAAAACACAGTCCTAGATCATCAGTGCTGTAATTCTTTAAACTGGTGCATCAGTCCCTTGGAAAAGGACACTTTGCACACAGCTGCTTCTGCTAGTGCTGGGCCATGCACTTCCAAGTTTTGGGAAGGGCCTACAGCTATTTCAGCTCTTAATTAGCAAGGTGGCAATGGAGGGGGCCAGCACCTCTCTGACAGGTGCAGGAGGGTTCAGTATCACCCATGACCCTTCCAGGGATGAGCAACACTCCACAGTGTGAGAAGCTGAGCAGCAGGAGGGCTGGCACACATCCTGGCCAAGACAAACTCCAGAAATAGTATTTGTTCACAAGGAGGAACCAAAATAGATCCTCAGTTGGATCCAGACCTGCCTACGACAGCTCAATCAAAAACAAAGCAGGTTTTAACTGAAATTTCCAGCTATTTTCATAGTTTTCCCCTCCCCATATAGTTGTTTTCCACATTTTCCATACATGGGCACAAAAAGCAACACCAGACACTCTCCTTTCCCTTTTCTCTCCTTTGACCTTTCCTCTGGATCCACTGACTTCTCACCAACCCTTTTCCAGCCAAGGAGAATGCAAGCAGCACACAGCACTTGCTAAAAGTGGGTTTACTTTGTCAGCAGATGAAAAAATAACTTTTTCTGATGATTTCTTGGAGTAGTTTATTACCCTCTGAATGACCTGGGCTTCCCACAGAAAGCAGAAGACCCAACTGACCAACAAGGAGAAGAGACAAGAAGGGCTCCTGGGAGCACCTAAAGAGAAAAGATGGAGGGTCCTAAAGGCAAACTGGATCGGGCACTGAAAACTGTGGAGAAGACAGATGTGGTTCAGAAAAACCAGCATGACATCTGCAACCTGGAAGGGCAGTAGACATTTGGTCCTGAAAAGAAAGAATTTGGGTAAAGGGAGTCATAATTACGGTTGCTGTCACTTTGTAGAAGCCAGAAAAAAGCACCAAGGCTGCACTAGGCATGGCCATCACAGATGCACCTGTCAGGCTGGCCCACCTCCAGTGCCATTTTCCAGCTGGATTCAGGCTGGTGGCTATTCAGAGAAGCCACCTGGGAAACACAGACCCTGCCCAAAGCTCTGGGCAGGAGCTCACATGGCACAGCAGCACGTGCTCCTTTCAGCCCAAAGGCTGCCCCTGCCCCGGCACAGTGAGGGCATGGACAGGTCTCCATCAGCAGGGTGTGCAAAGCTTGGGTGCAGATTTCAGAACAAGAGACTCCACTGACCCTGAGATTGGCTCAGCTGATTAAAACTTGTTTGTAATAATGCCAAGGTCACGGGTTCAATCCCCTGTGTGGGCCATTGACTTGAGAGTTGGACTCGATGGTCCTTGTGGGTCCCTTCCAGCTCAGACTAGTCTGTGAAAAGAACTGCACTGGCACAGGGGATGGTGCAGTTAAGGGCATGAGGCACATCTGGAGGAGAAATTAAGGACACCTCTGTGACTGAGCTGTCGCTGCTCCCTTGGCCATTCACCTTCAGATGCAGCTTTTCCCACAAAGCATCTCCCCATCTCTGGAGCCCCTGCACCACCCTTGGCACACATTTGGTTCCGGAGCCCTGGCAGGGCTGAGTGCCAGGGCAGGTCCCTGCTCTGCCCTGGGGCCGCCCCGCCTGTGTTTGCACTGACAATTCCATCACCTCGCACTGATTTGTCATCAGCGATCCCTGAGTGCCTCTAACGACGTCCCATTGATTGCTCGGATGGAACAATTGACAGTGACTGAAGGTCAGCCCGACACGGCCAAGATGGAGCAGCAGCAAAACTGCACAGGTTTTCTTTCCATACATGTACTATAAATTATTTTGAAGGTGATTCGTATGAGCTTACAATGAAGTCTAAGAGTATAATTGTCTTTCATTACTATGCAAATTATGCAAAAAATATCATCTAAGATCTAGTCCTATTGATGGTACACTGCTTTATCTTCTTTCTCCTCTGACAATTCACATCTGCAGCATACAGAAGTCAGATTATTATCTACACCATTATTAACTCCATTTACTTTTCAAGATGGTAGTTGTGGGATTTTTCTTAGAGCAGCTATTTTGACACACAATACTTGGAAACTGTGGAATTCAAAGCCAAAAGACAACAATTACTTCAACTTTCTTCACACACTTCCTAGGCAGTGTTTAAACTTCCCAAGTCTGATGGATAACTAATATAATTACACTAAACTTGGAAAGAAAGCAGATGGCATAAACCAGGCAAGTGAGGGATGTACCAGAAATAGTTCTCAGCTCAAGGAATAATGCAGTGTTGGTTTTGGAAGATGCTTTCTGAAATAGATTCAGTCATATATTACTTTCTACTTAAGAGCTCCAGACTAAGCATGTTCAGCATCTACTGAATCACCCAAGAAGAAATCTTGCATTTTACAGCTGTACTCTCAACTACAGTAATGATTATTTTAAGAAACATACAGGCATTTTAAGAATCAATACTGCAGATTACTTACCCAGCAGCAAATCACAGCGTGCCCTCTGCATAAGTCACTTCTGAAAATGAAGTTGTCACAACTGTCCATTAGAACAGACAATGCTTCACGTTAATCTTCCCTGGGGTAACATCCTTTGACCACTCACGACTGCAGAACTCAAACAATGCAATTTACTACAGGCCACCCTCAGAAAAGGCTCTGGGAATAGACCAAAAATCAACAGGAGGCACAAAACCAAAACCTCCTCTATCCAAACTGTGCTCCCCCTTTTCAAACAAATAAAGTTTGGTCAAATGAAATTAAAATCTCATACATAAATGTTTAAAAAAATATCATCGACCCACACACAGTTCTCTTCTGCAGGGATACACCACATTTTGGCACCACTTATTTTGAGGTGTGGTTTCTGTTAACTGAGATCAACTGTGAGAAACATCACTGTGATAATGAACTTGTCTTTACTTTCTCCACATTACCATTCTGTCTGCATTTTGAGAACGCAGCTGAGCTTTTGTCAAAAGGGAATTCTTCACAGAAGTCCCTTATTTTGGCATGTTAAGCCAAGTGACCAAGTGATTCATATGGTTTCCAGACTCACTTCCACCTTGGGGCTTGGTGCACAGGGAGCATCAGGGGACTGGGGAACTGCTGACCCTCCGTGAGCACCGAGTGAACAGTGAAATGCCTGAAGGGAAGATCCCAAACATGAGAACAAACAGTGAGTCACAGCCCATAGACAAGAATAAAGGTCTCCAAGAGAGGAGTCACCCAAGCCCAGCACAGCCAGGGCACAGCAGGTGGCACTGGCTGGAGCAGCTCCACCAGCCATGGCCAACACACTGCACTCCTGACAACAGAAACACCCTCAGCCTCCCACATATACCCCCCCCCACCTGAAAGCACTCCCATCTTCAGATAATTTATTGTAAGCAGCTGTGGGAGATGCCCAGGCCTGCTGGGTGGGTTCTGCCAAGCTCCTGCCCCACTCCATAAACCCCTCCGGTACCATTGCACTAGGAACTGCTTCGGGTGATCTGCAAAACCCAGCCCAGTATTTGTGCCTTCTGCTCATCTTCCAAACACACTGGACATCTGAAGGGACAGACACATCTCAGTGCTAAATGGGCCACTGTGATTTTGCCCTTCCTATAAAGACATTTGTTTATTAAAAGCCTAGTTATTACTAGTGCCTTAACTGCTGGGTGTTTTTACAAAGCTTATCTACTGTCCTAGGTTTTATTTCAGAGTCAAGTCTGACCCACTGAAGCAAAAAAAAACTTACTTCAATTAAAAGCTTTGCCATGGTAAGGACCATTGGTTTCAATTCTGAATTATTTAAAGCTGAGAAGTCACAGCTCAGGAGGCTCTCACAAAGCTTTTGAAAATAAAAATGGTAGATGAAACACCTTGCCCAAGGTTGTTACAAACCCTCAAAGCCACCAGTTCAAGGGAATCATTTTGCTACCAGCCAAGGAAGACAAACTTTTCCTGCAAAGTATCAGCCAGCACCCACAAGTTTTCTTGTATTAAGAGTGTTTTCCATGGTATTTTAATGTGCTCATGCCTGGCTGTCGATTGTCTCAGCCTTGCTGGGATTGCCTGGGGGGCAGCGACTGACATCCGACACCAAGGACAATTTCTGGAGCAAGGAAGATTGTTTTTATCCCCCGAGGATCCACATTACTTCCAGGAAGGAGATGGCTTTGCAGGCTGAGAAGGCAGCATGCGAGTCCTGCTGGTCTGGGCCAGCACCTGGAGGGAACCTGGACATCCTCTCAGCTCCCCAGGGCTCACTCCCTGCTCAGGCATCACTCACGTGTGATCTGCCCTTGTTCAGCGACTCCTCTGACTCCAGGAGACTGCTGGGATATTATTTATGCTTCTTAGTCATCAAAGCTTTTTTTAATCCAGTTTAGGTGTGAGATCTTGGAGCCAGGTGAATAGTGGGGTGGGAGAAACCTCTGCAGCAGGTCCCACCTCTGCAGCTCAGGCTTGGTTTGGGTGTGCAGAGGGATGGAAGGAGCTCATTGGGCATCTCAAAGGTCAAGGGCTTGGCAAATCCCAGATGTGAGTGCTCTGAACAGGGCTGGCTGTGCCTCCTGCACCCCCAGCACAGCCACAGCTCCACCTGAACTCGGCTCACATCTCCATCCACACTGAGCCTCAATTTGCCTTTTTGCCACAGGCAGAAAGTTGTCTGTCTCGTGCACACCGAGGAAGTCACAGATGCTAAAAAAAGGGACCTGATTTCAACTCCGTCCATTATGCAAATGCAATTAAGGTACATTATCTTCATTTGGTTTAAAACCTTTAAAACACCTTGAGCAACCAGCCTAATTATACTTTCTTCATCATGTCTTAAGTTTCAAACACTCCTTGCCTTGGTGTAAAAAAAACCAGACTAACAAAGAAGCAGAAAACCTTCTCATCAATATTTCTCAGATAGAGTAATGATCTTTTACGCTTATTTTGCCCGTTTATTCCAAGGAAATGCTTCACAAATTGTGAAGCCAAGATCATTTTACCCACCTCTGGGATGGAATGTCACAACAGTTTAATCACACAACAACACCATGCAACGTTTGAGGCTCAGGCACGAGGAACAATATTAACTCTAATTGAAATTACTGGGGGAATTAAGGCATGCAGAACATAATTACTCACACTGGATTTTGGCCAGTGCAAACTGGAGCACAAGCCAGGACATGAGGTCCAGCCACCCAGTTTCTACCAGAAGTGCCGTGAACACAAGTGGCAACATCCCAGAGTGTTGCATCCTATAAAATATGGCCTTTCTAGAGAGAAAATAGCCATTGAACAAGCTCCAATTTTAATGTGGCTCTAATGCTGAATAAAAATAGAAAAATCTTGCATCATCCACTAAACACAAACAACATTCTCATAAAAATACAAGCTAAGTACTGACTTGGCAAACTTCAGCGTGTTTAAGCACTATGCACCAAGCATTACACCAAATTCTAGACAAAGTCTGATTAACCTCTTTAATCAAACTTCCCTGGGCCTCAAGAACATCGACGTGACTCTTTATTGTGGAAATAAATCTGCTGCAGTGGGTTCAACCAACTCTCTGGCCTTGCAGATGGAAATGCAAGAGGGAAAGCAGAGCAAAACCCCAGGATCTCACTGAGTTTTATGCACACAGAAACCCTTGGAAATACATGTCATGGGTTAGGAGTAGAGAGTGGGACAGGCACCACCCCCTTCACTGCACGTCAGCACTCTGTGTGCAGGGATGTTCTCCAAGTTGGGTTAGAAGTAGAGAGAGTGGGACAGACACCACCACCTTCACTGCACCATGGTGTGTGCAGGGATGTTCTCCAAGCAGCTCCTGGGTTTGGTGGGGCACAGGGCTCCCTTGTGCAAGAGCCCATTCCCTTGGGGCAGACACCCCCAGGGGAGTGCAGAGAGGCTCCTGGAGGAGCAAAAGGAGTCAAGGGAAGGCCCTGGAGTACAGCAGGACCCAGGGAACATTCCCACCTTTGGCTCTTCCAGCCCAGTTTATTGTAATCCCTCCCCCAGTAACACCCCACCATTACTCAGCCTGCTGTGGTTTAAGGGGCCAGCTCTTAAGTGGGAACACAATTTTATCACAGGGATAATGTTTGTCTACTTTTGTAGATGTCCTTGGGATCTAAATCTTACAGGAGTGGAAGCATTACTGTTATTAAAGCAACAAAACACGTCCTAGGAGCAGATACAAGGGAGGGATTCTCAAAGCACAGAGAAGCATTAAAATAAGGTCACATTCCTTACAGTCCCACGGGATCTGAAATACAGATGCTGTGAGTAGAGAGCAACTAATTAGTTCCAAGCTACTAATACATGGTGCAGGGCTGACATACAGACACACAAACACAGCCCCCTGTACACAGGCAGAGTTGGACTGTGGTTTTAAATATTTCATCTCTCAGGCAAATTATCAGTGGGGAACTGATACGTAAAATTGCCCAACTCTCAATTATGCTGTACTTTCTTCCACTCATTTCCATTCTGACCATGAAACTCTGTGCAGCCCTAAAACAAGACATCAGTTACAGCAAAATGAAATTCAATGATGTTGGGGGGGTTTAATGCAAGAATAAAATCTCTAGTTGAATTCTCTGCTCTGACAGACTGAAAAAGTATATATGAAAAGTACTTTTTATAGAATAAAAGACTAGGAGGCAATTTTTGCCTGTTTATACAAATCTTCACAGAATCACAGAATGGGTCAGGTTGGAAGAAACCACAGTGGGTCATCTGGTCCAACCTCCCTGCTCAAGCAGGATCATCCCAGGCAGAGGTTCTTGAGTATTTCCAGTGAGGAGACTCCACACCCTCTCTGGGCAATCTGTTCCAGTGTGTGGTCACTGCACAGTAAGGATGTTCTTCCTCATTTTCATGTGGATTTTCCTGAGCATCAATTTCTGCCTGTTGCCCGTTGTCCTATTGCCTGGTCCATCCTTCAGACAGTAACAGACATGGACAAGGTCTGCACCCCGATTCCACCTGCCTCCAGTTGGGAATATTACCTGAATGCAGGTGGGACAAAGCTCAGCAGAGCTGGCCTTGCACACCCTCCACTTCAGAGACTCCCCAGCCCAGCTCATGCCACGACCTGAGCTGCACCACAACTGCTGTTCCCAGCAGGATTCACAGGGCTGGCTTTCACTTGCAAGGAAAACTCTGCCATGGAGTCACCTGGTGGACAGGACAGCTTGGGAACTGCAGGCAGAGACCACCCTAAAGCCCTGCTGTTCAAAAGGCTGTGACACACAACGGTCATTCCTGAGCTCCTGGCAAAGGTCAGCCAGGCTTCTCCTCCCCAGCAGCATTCCCAACTGCAGGACATGCTCCTGCTTTCCCCCTAAGCCCTCTCACTCCTTCTCCCCCTCCTCTGTGCTTACCCTTCTCACACCTCCTCTTTCATGGCTCTTTACCCACCACTCTGCTATGCCTGAGACAATTTCCACTGCCTTGTGTCCTTCCCCAGTGGCCTTGTTATCTCCTTCCCATCCTCCTCCTCCAGCCTCACTGTGTTCAGCCAGCCTTCCACTGGGAATCTGCACTTTGCACCCTGAAAAGGTGGATAACATTTACAAAAGGATATAAATAACTCCTGTGCTAAAGCTTTATTGACTTTTCATGGGATTTTGGATCCTTGTGGTTTTGTCTCCTTTTATTTTCTGGTCTTCCCCTTTTTTCCCCCTCCCTACATCTCGATTTTCTAATGCTCCTGGTTTAGTTACAGTGGAACAACATTGTATGGGATCAGCTGTACATACACTTCTATTGACACTATGGATTTCCACAGAGGACAAGACACAGGCTGTGAGGATAAATCCCATATGGGCCAAGTTATGGATCTGATCTGCAGTGGAAGCTGCCACAACACAGAGGGGGAAAGGAAAGGACCATCATTACAAAATCTGCATTTACAGGCAATCACATCACTGAAGCACTACATGCTGCCACTGGATATAGGGGAAAATAGGGGGGTTTCCTCCCAAAATACTACTATTACATCAGGCTTGGAAATGGATATATAATCCACTGTTAACTGAAAAAATTCATGGAAAACACTGCATACATTTTTTGTTAAATACTGTGTGTGCCAACCATGATATTCTAATTTTACATTATTCTATGCCAAAATGATTAAATCCCTCAATACAGCTATTGACAAAAGGATGAAGTGTTTCTTTAAAAACACAAAAAACATCTCTCCTTGTAGCACAGGCAGAGCTCCTGCTTCCTCCTCCTTAAACATGTCTTGAAACCTGCTTTCAGCCCTGAAAATGGGGTCACCCTCTCAACATTTACAATTCTTTCTTGTGTTTTCTTTATCCTTCCTCTGCTCTTCATCTTTGCTTCCCCATGAAATCCTGACCACCAGAGGAGTCCCAGACAAACCTCACACGTAGAAGAACCTCTGTGAGTCCTGCACATCCCCACCTACAGCTGAACCCTGTCCCTGCCTCTGCAGCACCAACACAGCAGCCAATCCAGGGGGAACAACACCAGAGAGAGAACAAATCCTGTTGCAATTTAGAAAATTACAGGATCTTTCTTTCTTTTTTATGTGTGGGGTTTTTTAAGAGAACTGGAATGGTTCCAGCGTGATGGAAAGTGGCCTCTTTCAGGTGTGTAATTTTCTGAAACCTCCATAAAACAAAAGGCCTTTCTCTGCTTCCCAAAAGGGACTTCCCCCATCATTGACATGCAGGCATGGAGGAATTGCCAGCAGTAGAAGTTTTCTCAAATAAATTTGGTATGTCAGGTGCAACTGCAAATCTGTGGGATGATTATTATTTATCTGTTTAGTGCTGACAGAGCCTGTGCCCAGAATCTGCACAGCAACAGCCTTAAAAAGGAGAAAAATCTCATTTAGGGAAGGGCCAAAAGCAGGAATCGAAATATCCAACATTCCCTCCTAAGGCTGCCTTGCACATTTATTCTCCTCTTTAAATATGCAAGTCTCTGCTTCAGTTTCTTATTTATTTATAATAAGAAACTAGTAATATTTAACACAGTGTAAGGGTAGAGAGGCTGGAGATGTAATGCATCATTGTGACCTTCAGCTGCAAGGAACTCTAGAAAAACAACAAATTAACATTCTTTGCTGTACTCTGCTGCCTTCTGCTCCTGAGTAGTCTGTGCTTGTGTGCTTTGCAGAGAATTAAAGTTTATTCTCACAAAAGAGCCCATAATGGAGAAAATCAAAGCTTCACTTAATAAAACTTACTTCGATGTCACTACGTTTTCCTTCCATTAACCTTTCAACTGCCATGGCTACTCTGGCCCTATGCATTCAGCTGTCCAGCAAAGTGGAAAATTGCTGGCAGAACATCTAAAAAGAAACCACCAGATGAGAGAAAAAGAGAAGATTTATGAAAATCTGCTTCATAGCTCCTTGCACTAGAGAACCATAAACTGAAAACTTAGCAAATTAGAGTGATATTTATGGCCTTCAATGTCCATGTCAGCAAAAGCCATCATACCTGTGGAGTCAAAACTCTTGGAAACAAAAGCTGACAGATCATGCCCAGCATCAGAGATGACCACATGAGGCACAGCACATTCTAGCAGAGCTGACACTGAGTTGGGTTTTTAATCTGATGCCTGTTATTGGAGTCACAGGTGGTAAAACATAATCGTGGAGACACAAAATTCTAAAAGACTATAACGATCATCTTGAGTTTGTAGTTGGATTTAGCTCTGCCCAACAGCATTTGCTTTACTCTCCAGGTGCTGCTCCACCTCTGCAGCCCTGATTCCTGGGGGATGGATGCCCTGTGGGCACATGGACCACAGATCCCTGCCCAGCCTTGAGTCGGGCTCAGGACACACTGTGGTCCCAGCCACAGCCAGGTGCACCTGCTTACTGACCCAACCCAATCAATCCCAGCTGTACCTGCACCCTCCCTCTGCCTCTCTGAATCACTGGGATGCAACTGCAGCTCTGTGTGTTCCCAGGGGAGATGGAGCACTTGGCACCGTGCTAGGCTTTCCAGCCTTGCTGCCTTCCCCCTGCCTGGCTCTCCAGCCTCACTGCCTTCCCCCTGCCTGGCTCTGCAGCCTCCCTGCCTTCCCCCTGCCTGGCTCTCCAGCCTCACTGCCTTCCCCCTGCCTGGCTCTGCAGCCTCACTGCCTTCCCCCTGCCTGGCTCTGCAGCCTCGCTGCCTTCCCCCTGCCTGGCTCTGCAGCCTCGCTGCCTTCCTCCTGCCTGGCTCTGCAGCCTCGCTGCCTTCCCCCTGCCTGGCTCTCCAGCCTCACTGCCTTCCCCCTGCCTGGCTCTGCAGCGTCGCTGCCTT
>JAOXXN010000120.1:27603057-27634774 GCA_026770055.1 Myrmophylax atrothorax
AGAAATCTGTCTTTTTATCCTTGGCTGAGCCCCAACTACTTGATTTAACCTTTGCTAGCACAATGGTGTCAGCTCATATCCCGTTTCCCCTTACTCCAGCTCCTAAATCTGAATGTTCTTCGAGGCAAAATCCACAAGTGTCGAGGGTTTGGAGAGTCTTGGGAATGGGAAGTGCTGTCATTAGGACTACAACCCATGTTTCAGTGCGTGCTTTGTACTTTTTGAGGGCTTACTTCCTCCTCCAGCTCTTAAATCTTTGTTGAGAAAAGATTGTGACTAGGAATGATGAAGTGTGTGAACTGAGGGGATTGCAGTGTCCTTAAAAGAAGAAAGAGAAAAAAATGGCACAGCATTCTTTGCACTGGTTATCAACAACAGCCATCCTTTGTGCCTGAGCACTCGGGAAAGCACAAAGTAACTGCAATACATCCCATCTCTATTGATTCCGAAAGGGAAGGTAATTGATTCGCCCTCAGGATTTCCTTTAAAAGACACTGGGTAAGAATTATCTCTCCTATATCATATCACAAAACACACTAAGCAAAGCTGCTTGAGATTTGTATACTGTCATCCATCACTGGAATCCCCAAGCCCTTTTCAAGTGTCATTGAGAGCAGACACTTATATTTTTGGGGTCGTTGCAGGGTCTCCTCTCCCCATCTTTCAGGATAAAACCCTGTACTTGTAGTATTTGGATAAGAGTTGGCTTGGAGTGAAGAAGGGTTTGTTATTTTGCTGACTGAATTGAGTTCAAAGCTTAAAAAGACGCAGCAAAGTGATCAAAGTACCACTGAAGGCTAGAAAACATCAGCCCCTTTGCCTCATTCCCATCATGGTTCCTACTTGCATCCTTAATTTCAGGGCACCAAACCTTGCCCAAGGGCAGAGATACACACTCTGTGTATGGAACTCTGAGTCACAGAAAGTCTTTTCCTCAGCACATGCAGACCCAGTGCTACCACGATAACTTATAAAAAGGACTTGATTTTTAAACCTCCTGAGTTCTCCTTTTCAACAGATTTGCATATTTTTAACACATCTTGGCATACAACCTCTAAAAGTCAGCCTTATTTATGAAATGCTGTCAGTTCTCCTGCTCTGTATTACCAAACATCACTCCCACCACAGGGATGTTTTGTTCCCAGCCACCACCACTTGCAGCTGCTTACAAAACCCACCTGGTATTTGGACACAAAAATCCTCTGATAACATCTGAAAATTTGACCTGATGGAGTGAAACTTTATCTAATGGACAGAGCATTGGAGAAATGGACAAAGAGTATGGAGAAATCTGTGGGGTTAGTCTATATGCACAAAGAATGTGGAGAAAACTGGGGTTCTGCTGCATAGCCTCCAAAAAAAGTCTTTGTCAGGGATTTCACAGAATGGCAGCAGTGGTAACAAACCACAGGAACCAAGGCCAGCAGCTCCAGACTAAAATGCCTTCCCACAGTACCAAACCCCAAGTTATTCCATGCAGGACAGCAACTGAGCACCAAGAAACTGCCTTCCATAGTCAACGTGCTGCTTCTCTAGATGAGCCTCTTCCCTGCAATATTTTTACTTTGAATTTCTGACCAGTTAAAAAAGGAGAAGGGCTGAGTGCTCAGACTGGCAGACTGCCTGAATGCACTGACTGAGCTCTTGCTGTCACCTGCTGCCACCTCCCCACGGGGCAGCAGATGTCCCCAAACAAACAGTGCTGCTGCAGGGCAAGGTGACAGTCAGGTGAGCAGCTCAGAGCTTCCCTTTCCCAGGGCACTAAAGCCTGACCAAGCAGCACTTCTGGAAGGTGCAGTGGTACCCAGTGAGACAGAGGAACTGCAAAGCTGTGCACACCACAGTCCTTTAGACCTTGTGCATGTGAGGACAAAGGGAAATACACTGAGAAATCCATCTTGGTGATGCCAAGCAACAACAGGCAGAAACTCATGCACAGGAAATTCCACCTGGACATGAGGAAGAACTTTAGTGTGCAATGACCATGCACTGAACAGGCTGACAGAGAAGGTGTGGAATCCCACTCACTGGAGATATTCTAGAACCATCTGGACACAATCCCTGTGCTCTGGGATGACCCTGCCTGAGCAGGGAGGTTGGACCAGATGACTCACTGCGGTCCCTTCCAGCCTGACCCATCCTGTGGTTCTGTGCCACGGTCCCAGACTGGCCTCCAGCTGCAGCTCGAGCTGAGTGGTGGGTGAGGAACATCTAAAGCACATCAGCCCCTGTTCTTTCTGCAGATTGTCTGTGAACAATTCATGAGTCTTCCCTTCATCACAGCAGACAGGGAGCATTACCTGAGATCAGCCATTAAATACCTTCCGTGAATACTCCCTACTCTGGGACAAGTGCCCAAGTATTTGACTGTGTAAGACACCAAAGTGGAGCTGGTGAGACAGAAGTCACACAGTGTGTCTGTTCTTTGACTGGAAAAGACAAGCTCAGAGTCAGATTTCCAGGGTGAACAGCCACAGTTCCTTCTGGAAACATTTTCCAATCTTCCTATCTCAGTCCTGACTGTAGCCAGAAAAACCACTGCCTAATACATTTATAGATAACAAATATAAAAGGAAAATAAACAAGTAAAGCTGATTTACTGTCATATCTATAAGACCATTTGTGCAAGCTTACACAGCCCTGGGAACCAAACCAAACCCAACCCAGGCAGAGTGGCTGCCTTTGGAAAGCACACCTATGACTGATTCCAGCTGCTAAACACGGACACAGGGACTCCAACCTCTTCCAGGCACCAGTGCAGGAATGATGTGGAGCTAAACAGCTTAGCCAGCTCCAGGTTTGGGGATGTGTGAGAAACTACAGAAAAAACGTGTTTATCCTCAATATGTTCTCCTCAAAACACACACACAGCAAATTCCTCCTTTCCCTTTGGACCTTGCAAGGAAGTAGGAGAAAAATCCAATATTTTTTGTGGAGCACTGGAACTCCTGCAAACCCTCATTAAAGGGCACAGAGAAGCCATACATTTTAATGCCTGCAATGTGCTGCTGCATTCCTCGTTAGTACCTGGAAATAATGAAGCTGTTGTGTACATTATCTGCACACAGGCCATCCCTGGCACACTCCAGGCCTGCCTCTTGGTAGGCAGGGATAAAACAGCCAGGGTGAAATAAGACTTTTAAATCCACATGGAAATGCTGGCTGGAGATTGCCAGCAATTTATAGAATTCATTGCCCTGCCTGATGGATGATGCATATCATTAATGAGCAGATATATTTGCCTGTAGGCCAACACCCAAAACTCCTCCTTGATGGCCACAAGGGCAGGGAACAGGCCCTAAATTTGCTGGTGCAAACATAAATCTGCCTTTGGTGGAACTTAATCACGCAGCCAGCCTAAAGCCTGGCTCTCAGGCAACATTTTCAGGCTAAGCAAGAAGACAGGAGAGTCCAAGCACTAAAGTTCCTCCTGGCAGAGATGCCACAAGGCATCGTAACTCACCTGACTCTGCTCAGGTGAGAGCAGAGAGGGGACACAGGTGACTGCCCATCCCCACTGGACACAACAGACTGCTTGGATGAGCCAAAATGTCATCAGAATTTAAAAAGAAGTTCCCCTGATTCTGGCTTTTTGATCTGCACACGCAATAAAGGGTGGATGGGCACTTATGGGAAGGGTGTCAGGAGCAGAGAAAGTCCCTGTGTGCACCAGTTACCCTGAGGGCACAACGTGGTTTAAGGGCAAATCTGCACCCCTGAGCAAAGCACAGTGACCACAATGAACACACCCTGCCTGGCAAACCATCCCCATCTGCAAGAACAAGTCATGCATCTCACTATGAAAAAGATTTTTTTAAATATATATTATTTTTTTTCGATTTGGAAACAAAACACCTTTCTAGAATGGCTATGCCAACCACATATTTTTGCCCAGCTGCTTTTTAATCTTCCATTACTGAAACTTAAACAAATTATTAATTGTTTATCTTAAGCTCCTCAAAGGGCTTCAGGGACCCTCTCTGGTTACAACAGGCTCAGCGAGTGCCTGTCCCAGGTCCTTCCAGAGGTCAGGAATCCCCATATTTCCAGCTGCAATGCAAAGAAATGCACAGTCCACAATAATTTCTAAGAGAATACATTTTCAATCCCATAAATAATGTATAGGGAACACACACTTTGCTTGCTACCTTGTGGGAGAGCTGTGTTTGATACCCACACACACACTGAGGCTGCAGGGTCTGAGCTGTCACCCAGGAGCAGCCTGGGATGGATAATCATCCCAATGAGATGAAATTCCCAACTACTTTTCTCTTAACATTAATGAGAATTATATAGCAAAGGTCTGACTCTAAACCAGCCTCCTGAAGATGGTGAGTCTTCATCAAGCTGGAGCAGAAACCTCAGCCAGGAGGAAGCAAGAAAAGAAAATATTTAGAAAGGAATTTTGTAGAAAAATGGCTAATCATTCCCAGGCTCCAAACACAGGAATCCCTTACTCTGAATTATTTCACCTCCCAGTGGAGCTGATGAAGGAAAACAGAATTTCAATGCTCTGAAAGATTTTCTACTGCCAAGTGGAATGTACAATCAGTGACTTTGGGGTAATTTTGTCAGGTTTGAGATGCCATGGCCAGGAGCTCTCCAACTGTTCGACAAAACAGACATTAGTTCTCAGAGCTCTTCACCTCCTTTTTTCCCCCTCTCTGCAACATTACACTGTGTGTTGGGACATCTGGTCCCACTGTGGGGAGGTGATGGAGTCTCCTCGCATGAGGGGAGGTGGCTCAGGAAAGCTGCCAGCAAGGTCTGCTCTCCAGCCCGCTTTGGGAGCTGCAGGAGGGGCAGCTCCACGTGTGTCCCCTCGCAGAAGGCGTTAGGGATGAAAAATGGCTGCGTGTCACCCCCTGTGCTGTGCAATTAATCACTGGCTGCAAAGACAGGGCACTGCTTGCTCCCCAAAGGACACAAACGAGTGGCTGTTTAACTCCTTCAGGCAAACAGGTCCCCTGGCTGAGAATGGCCTTCCCTTTTGTGGCCAGTAAAGGTAAACACACAAGTACACAGGTGGTCTGTCACCCAGAGAGTCACCTGGAGCTTAAATGCACTGTCTGACACAGGTCAGGGGCCAGCACCGCGAGTGAGGAGCCTCAGTTGTGATCCCTTTCACAGAGGATGCTGGACCAACAGCCTCCTTCACTCCTCACTGAAGTCTCCTTCACTCCTCATTGAAACAAAGGAGCCCAGAGTCAGCTCCAAAACACCCCTTCGGTCCAATCCCCTCCGATTCTCAAGCATGAAAGCTTGAACTGTTCACCCTGAACTGTTAAAATGGCACTTCAGAACTAATCATGTTGTTTTGAGTCCAGAATACGGAAACTTTTTCCATGGATGGAAATTTTCCACTCAGGTGCCTCTCTGGATGCTCCCAGCCAGCACTCCGGGTCACAGCTGACACACCCAAAGTTCATTATTTGGTTCCAGAGCTTTGGGTTGCATCCAACTCTTAATTTACCAGCAGTTTGACAACAGAAACAAATGCTGTCTGTTTGGCTACTAATTAGTCAACAACAATGAAAGGAAAAGAAAATAAAGTCAAACTTCTCTGACAAGCTGTCACAAGGATACGAAGAGCACAAGTAACAAGTTGCTCCTCTGGAGCACGAGACAACCCAACAGCTCGTTTCAAAGCTTGATTCAAACCGTCTCACCAAGGAGCAACCTGTGAGTAGGTAAGTATCACTCTGCCAAGGAAATCAGAGGCAAGAATCTTCACAGCCACAGCAGATCAGTTATTGGAGAGATGGTGAGGGAAGATGAAGAAAACAAAACTGGTTTTGCAGCAACAGTGCTGCCCAACACTGCAGCTGCCACCAGCAAGACAACGGGAGTAACAGATGATGCTTAGAGGTTTGAGACAGTGCTGGGATTTAAGCAGTTGTTCTGTGAACAGTAAAAGGAATTACATTCCTAAGTCCACTGTGGGTGAGTCGAGCTCATAAATTCCCTGAACCTCTTCAGCACACACTCCCAATTCATGCCCACTCCATGCACAGGGGAGCACTGAGCTCATTAAAACCAGTCCCTGAAAGAGAGGCTGGAAGAAGCCATTCTTCTGCCCAGAGAGCTCAGCAGGAGGAGCAGGAACCCTGCTGGCATCTCTCCTCCTCTCCACTCTGAGGCACCATGTCCCACCAAAGCCTGCTCCTGCTGTCCTGCCACTCATGGCACTCCTTGTGGCACAGAGGGGGAAGAATTCTCCACACAGCTGAGAAAATGCACAAAACCCAACGTGCCACGTGGCAGCAACCAGGACAGTGGGCAGAGGAAGCCCAAACAGCCCAGCGTGCCTCACAAAGCCCAGAGGACAACAGCTCTTGTTGGTGGACCTCGAGTCCCACCCTGAGCTCTGCAGGAAGGCCCCAAAATGCAGGAGCACCCCAGGAGCACCAGCCACATCCCTCCCTGAAGCAAAAACACACAGTACACACCAAAAAAAGCAACACTTGCAGAGGAGAGAATTGCAGGCACGTTGCAGGAGGGTTTGGGGACTTGGCAGCAGAACAACCTGACTCAAGGTGCTGTGATAGAAGGAAAGGAGCTCCCGTCTCATCTCTGTACACTCAGTTATGAGCTGACAGAGTATTTCACATGGCACACTCGCTCCATCCCGATGAACACAGAGCAAATAAACCCTTGAAGGGTTCCTGTGAGCTGCACACACACTGGAATTGGACATCAGCAAGGCACCAGCCCTCAGAAATGCAGGTGGGGAATCACACACTCCCCCAGCATTTCCATGGAGCCCCCTCGTCCCCACCAGCCGCGGGGCACACGCAGCCTGATGTGCCACAATTGTTCAGTGGTTTGGGGTTCAGCAGTTTGGGGATCAAACTCCTGCAGATTTTCCAGCTCCCTTGGCAAAGTCCCAGGCTGTTTAACAGGAGGCAGAGAGGCTGGAGGGAAGCCCCTGAAGCTCTTAGTGAAAATTGACTGTGTTTTATATGACAGGAAAGAGGTTCATCTATTACCATGCCATAAAATACATTCAGTTTACAAAAGCTCAAATCCTTTTTTATCTTCTCTAGATGGAAGACAAAGGCCTTGCTTAATCCAGGTGTTAAAACACTCTATAGCTGCCAATTAGGCAGCAGCAGGAAGAATACAGATGAGACAATCCATAGCCCAGGGAATGATCCTCCACTGCGGTCAGTGGGAAAACAAACACCTTCTGGGAAGTCATCTGTTGACAAACATTCAGAAGTTACTGATGACATTCAATGTGAGAAATATTCAAAGAATTTCTAATAGCAATCACCGAGCCCTGTTTCCTACCTGACCACCTTATGTCAGTGTTATTTGAATTTATACACCACACTTTGTAGTAAACTCTATTCTGAAGGCAGCCCTGATGTAACATAGAGCTGCTGCCTTTGGGAGAACAGTGGGAATGATTTCTTACCAAAACATCATTTTTATATGACATTTCATAAGCAGCCAAATGCACAGCTAGAAAACCAGGACCTCTGAATTTCCATCATTTTGGAGAACTTCAGCAGAGACTACTTTGAAGTTAATATAATATTGACTTTCCAGCACTGATGATTGAACTGTTGGGATACAGTAAACGATCCACTGTTAATATTTCACCTCTCTTCTGTACCTTTAATTTTTAAAGATACCCCCAGCTAAAGGGGATGTGGTTGCAGCAGCAGGACTGGGACTCACAAGGCTTGTGTTACGTTCCTGAGTGCAGCCTTTCATCTTTGGGCCAAGCACCACAGTAGGAACATTCCCCTGTTCACATCAAAAGGAAGGCACATCCATCACCTCACCTCACAGTGGACTCACTGCATAGCCCAGGCATCCCCCATTTGGCTTGCAATGAAGCTGTGCCTTCAGCTGGATGTATTTTAGTTTTAAAAATCACTAGTGCAGCCTTCAAAACCTGGGTGAAGTCTGTCCCCTACCTCAGGTTTGTGGGCCAAGCTGCCTTGCTTACCTGTGCAGGCCCTCCTGTGCTTGGTGAATAATGAGTGCTTTACATTCCTATACATCCTGAAGAGGCTTCTTCTTCTGAGAGAGTGTTTCTGGCAAATTAATAATTCAGGGTGTTTTCATGGTGCTTCTTTCACCTTTATTTATTGCCCTGACTGGAAGAGACAAAATTTCCCTTTGGAGAATGAAGACTAAGAACATAACATTCAGAACAGCTGCCTCAAAAAGAAAAAAGGGATTTTCAAGTTCCACTGTAAATTTTCTGCCTTAAATTACCTTTAGATCTGCTGGTAATCTGTCTGCACTATTTAGAGTTAATATTTTAAAAAGTAATAATAGTAGCAACTGTCAGGATCACAGGTGAATATGGTTTACAGCTTCTGTGGGCAACCTGTGCCAGGGCCTGCCCACCCTCACAGGGCAGAATTTCTTCCTCTGAAAATGTATAAGCTTTCAAAAATGCACTTTTGAACTGAAAAGAAAATTTTTACAATCCTAAGTTTCTAGGTTTTATTCACACATTTTGCCAACTCAAAGAGTGAACAGAGTCCCCTTTCTCTGAGTGAAGCTGGAGACATCATTAATCCAAAAGCAGCTGAGCATTTGGACCAGGGACAACTTCAAACTGAGACAGCATCGGTTGTCAAAGACATCCTCCATATGAAATAAACCTCCTGAGATCCCATTAATGTAGACATCAACTTCAGCAAGTTCAGTAAGACTTTGTTTCTTGAACATATCCCATCATTAGAAAGCTGGACCACCTGCACCTCCTTCTGCCTCCAGAGCTCTGCTCAGAATCAGCACTGGCAGGAAGTTAAATTGGTTTGATAAAGTGAACTTTTATCCTGAAAGCAGTGGAAGAATTTCTGTGAAATCTTGCAGAGAGACCACGGAAATTCAAGGTTATATCCTTAAGTTACCTCAAATAACTTGTGGCAAGAGCCAGCACAAAACTTTAAGGAGCATGAAAAACAGAAACATCACCACAGTACCAGAGGAATTCAGCATGACACGAAGGTGCAAACACTGGCATGGGTGAAGTTTAGCATTTTTATAGCAAGGTTTGTCACAAACACCCTACTTAAAATAGCCCATTCTGGCAATCCTGCTGCTTCCACAGCTCTGCTGGATTTACCTCTTGGTGTCAACAGGGAAAACAAGTTGATAGTGGCTCCAGAGAGTTATTGTTTTTAATGTATAATAAGATATGTGAGCAAGGTGTGTGAAGGCAAAGGTGCAAGGGGATGCACAGCACAGCACACCCTGAACACAGAGCAGTCCCCAAGGGTTAGTGCAGTGCCCCACTGAGCTGCTGGGACCTCAAATGGCCCATTGCAATGGAGTAGAAAGTGTGTCACTCACTGGGCCAGGCTGTTCTGGGGCCCTTCTGAGACTGCTGGTGAGCACAGCAATTACCGGCACCTTCTCTGGGAGGCGTGAGGAGAGAACAGCCTGGCAGGGGGATGGGGAGCAGGGCCAGCACCCAACCTGGATGCACAGAACCTGAATGTTCCTCTCCCACAGGGACACCTCCACCCCAGGGTTGCTGCTATCCCTCCTTCTTTCCAGAGATCTTTCCGGCTGGGCCATGTGTTGGTGGACAATCCAGGTCAGAAGTGTGGCTGTTCCCACTGCTCCCCTCTCTGTCAGACTCCAAACAGGCACCTCCCAGTCTCCCCATCAATCAAGTGCCCATCCAGGCTTGCTGTTAACTCATTTGACACTTCAAAAAATCCACATCCCATGAACATGTTATTCTGTCAAATCTGGTCCCATGTAACTTTATGACCTCAAATACTTCACAGTTTCCTCCCTGCAGCATTTTGCCTTTTGGAACCAACCAACCCCACCAGGAAAAACACAGCACAGTGCGTTTCCTTCAGCTCTCCATGGCTGAGTCTGCAGCAAGGTCACCATACAAATCACCATATTCCAGTATGAAATATTCCAAACCAGGCAGCACAGCCTCACCCCACAGACTTCTGAGTTTCCTGGGGTCGGTCTCTCCAATAAGCTTTATTGCACACAAAGGTGCAGTGCAGGGAAGAGTCTTTTCATAAGTAAAACAAATAAATTATTCTTCTCTTCCAGAAAGATCCAGGACTGTAAACACCAGGCTGTCAGGACTGATTTCCATCATCAAAGTTTTCAGGCCAGGTAGCTCATAATGGAGGTGCTTTTGTGCCACCTGATTAAGGCTGGTGTCATCACAGTTTTATGGACTACTTAAATGTGGCAATTTCCATTAAGTGTTTTTAAAAAAGCAATTAACAGTTTTAACAAGAGTTCACTAGTTCAAATCATTTCAGCATTGACTGGGAGATTGTCCTCCTGGGCCCCACGCTTGACATTTGCAATCTCTGAGCATCTCACGAGGAGCATTTTGGCAGAGTAGGGGGGCAATTATGAGCACCACTCAATACAGCAACTATACAGCTTTTCAGAGGAAATGACAGACTAACAGTAAACCAAGGCCTCATCAATGAGTAATTAATAACAATTGCAAACAGTGCGACCAGAGGCAGTTTCTGCTGCTAAAGGATTTGATCTCCCGTCCAGCATGAAAGCAAATCCATCTGCAACACCCACCCAGGAAGGACAGGGAGGCAGCTGTGTGGGAAGGAGAGCTTGAGAAAGACAGATCACACCTCAGTTGTTCCGTGTGACTGGCAGATTTGCAAGGAAAACCAAAATTCAGTGAAAATTGCAGTCTGCAGCATTGGTGGAACTGAGAGAAGCAGATCAGGCTGGAGCAGGTCCCAAACTCTGTGGGGAGCACCAAGAAGGTGTCAGCCTGACCTTTTGGAAGGCAAACCAGAAATCAATATGCAAACAAAGCCTCCTTAGTTGTTAATTTTTTAAAGCATCCTTTGGCTAACAGAAGTTGTTATTTTGGTGTCTCACTGCTCAGTTGCCTCGATGCCTGTTGTGGTGCCTCAGTGCAGCAGGTCAGGGTTTGGTGACAGGGACCAAGTCACTGCAGAATTCCAGCTTTGGGTCTCCCAGGGCTTCCTGTGCCCAACCACTGTGCTCCAGCGGCACACAGCAGGTCTGTACCAAGGGCAGGAAACGTGGCAGTGTGAAAACAGTCCCAGTAACACACCAGGGCACACTGCCCAGCCCACAGTGTGCCTTCTGCTGGCAAACCTAAATGCTGTGACTGCAGGACATGGAAGGGAGGGAGGACCAGGATAACCCTTGGCTGCAGGACTGTGTCTGCACAGGGAGGTTCAGGTTGTTCCTCACCAGTTCACCCTGTAGCTCCACTGGCTACTTGGAGAGAGTGTGACATCCCCTGATTTACCTCAGTGCTGCCCCTGAACCTTCAAAATCCCAATCCCAAATCCAATCCCAAGGCCAGAGACACCGGGCAATTCCCAAAGAACAATAAACTTCTCCACCCAAGCCAACAACCCTCCCTCAAGACCTCACTCTTCTTCTTCAGAAGCCCCCTTCTTAATGATGGTTCTAACCCATTTCAGTGCTATTTATTCACTGATTTTTCAGTGAATTTTTCAGGAAAACAGCATGGAAACAATCTGCTTTCCTGTCCCTGCCTCCTCAGGAATCACAGCCAGGAAGTCCCTGCACGAGGGACTCGTATCCTTATGCTTCTCCCAAGGGCACAGCAATTCCAGACAAATGCAAAGGAGCAGTTGCTTCTTTACAATGCTCATTTTGGCAGTTTTCTCTCAAACCAGCGTTTCTTCCTTCAATTAGCATATTTCATGGAAACTACAAACAGACAGTGATGTTGCACTGGGACAGTGTGGAGCAGGAGGAACAGGCAGAGGGTTGGAGCAGGAATTGTTCTCCCACACCTGGATTTACCTGCCCTGGGGTAGCAGGGACAGCTCTCAAAGCAGCCCAGCTGGGATCCCTGCTCTGTCCACACCAGCTGCTGCTGATTCAGCTTCTTGCTAACCAAAACCCATCCTGCAGCTCATTTCACTGCTCTTGTATTTGGGCAAATTGCACTGTGCTCAGCTTTAACTGTCCCTACAAAATCTGGGCCTAAACATCTCACAAGGCTCAGTCTTCTGTAAATTTATTCCCCCAAACATTCACCAATAAATCATGCCCAAGTCACTTGCTCTGGTTTCACCTGTTTTTTCCACCCCAAACACAACTAAAAGCACACAAGGCTGTCCTGTGGTCTCCTGGGGAAAGCTGTTCCACTGTTAAGACACACACAGGGTTTGACTGCAAGATAACAGGAGTTCAGAAGTAAGAACAGTTTTTACTATATAATATTAAAGCAACTTATTATCTATTTTGCTTCTTAATTGAGACTTCTTTATATAAATTAAACCAGGCTTTCCTAAGCTATCATGTATGCTCACTGAAGTACGAGGAGCACTTTTAATTAAGCCATGAAAAGGAATTTGTTTTCAAGGATGAGGTGGTTTCATCACACTCATTATGGCCTATTCTTAACAGGGGATCTCACAAGAAGCTCTCATTAAACAGCTGTTTGAAATGAAGAGTGGGTTGATTCACTGAGCTCTTCTTGCTATTGCAACATCATACTTACAGCTTAAAACAATTAAAGCTCTACAGTGACCATGGATTTTCTTTATGTTTCTCTTCATCATAAAATTTACTCACAAAATCTCTGTCTGCTACTGCAAGGAGCAGTTCAGTTAACTGAGAATCCAAACACAGCTTACTTGGGGTTTTTTCCATCTCAAATCTTTAGAATCCCTGTGAGGGTGGGCAGGCCCTGGCACAAGTGCCCAGAGAAGCTGTGGCTGCCCCATCCCTGGGAGTGTTCAAAGCCAGGCTGGACAGGGCTTGGAGCAACCTGGGACAGTGGGAGGTGTCCCTGCTCATGGCAGGGGGTGGGACTGGATGGGCTTTGAGGTCCCTCCCAACCCAAACCATTCTGTGATGGTCTGTAGTGGGGTCTGTAGATAAAGAAGCCTGGAAAGAGCTCTGCAAGTGTTACTCAAACAGCTCAATGTTTCCCACTTTCTTTTTCAGTCCCTGCCCAGGAGGAGCCCACATAGTGCCTGGGTGCAGGGCTGAGCTGTGCACCCAGAAAGAACAGGGAGGCAGAAGCTGGGGGGCTCCACAGCAGCATCCAGGGACCCTCCTGAGCACAGGTCTCGTGTGGTACAGCGTGGCTGGCTCTGACACACAACATCACATCCACTCTACTGAAACATAGAGAGCACCACAGTCTGGGCAGGCACAAAGGAATGCAAGTGGCAGCCCTTCAGCAGAAACCCCTGCACGAGTTCCTCTAGGCAAGTCTGAAATTCAGTTCTGTACACCCTCCTCCCCAGCACACACTGGTCCAGGTCTGAACCAACCCCAGTTCAGAGAGCTCTGTCAATGGAACTAAAGCACCTCCTGTCCTGCAGCTGATAGAAGTACCACACAGCATTCCTTGGGATCAGCATGCAGGAAACTTCCCCTGTTCTGTGCAGAAAAACTCAGTTGGGATTCCTTTCCATAAAATATTTGTCGCTGCATGACACATTTCCAGGACAAGCCCAGAGGCTGCAGAGACTGTGCCAGAAAGAAAGGGAGCAGCTGAGCAGTCCCATGGAGAGTATCCAGCCCTAGGGTAGCTCACATACAGCACTGGACACTTTAAAGGCAGTTAAAGGCAATAACAAGGCTTATCCTGATACAGATGAGGCAAGAATCAGACACAGAAAAAGAATTTGTTTGAAGTCACTCAGGAACTCAAAGACTGTGCTAAAAAATAAAGCCTCAACAGGCAAAGAAAACAGAAAATTAAATACTATTCAAAACTCCCTCAAAAACTCTTCGACCTCATTAAAAAACTTCAGTCAGTGAAACCTCTTAAAATCCTGGACTCCATCCTAAAAGGCAGTTAAAAGGAAAAGCCACTGTGGGCACAAGTTTAATTGCAGAGATGAATGAGGGAAGTTCTCATCTCTCAGTGGTAAACCTTTTAGTATTTATGACATTGAAATCACACTGCATAAACACAGGGAAAGTTAGAAAAGGCCTGGCTTCATAAATAACAGCCCACTGTTGTGCCAGCCTGATTACCTCATGTCTGCTCTCACACAGGCACCATCTCGGGCAGAGCAGCCTGCAGTGCCCTCCAGCTCCACAGCCAGGAAGGGGGAAAAGCCTCCTAGGCCAAAGGAAAAAGACCAAATAAAAATACCATTGTCACTAGAAAACTGGTCCATAAGATATGATATCCTATGGTGAAACCTGGGGAAGTTGCAACAGGTTAAAGGACATCCATGTGCATGTCTGAGCCAAAGACACCTGTGGTGGCACAGGTGACCCACTGGGGTTTGTGTGTATGGAATGGTGAAGTGAAGCTGGTCCAGTGCCCATGGGCTCTCTGCTCTGAGGATGCCCATGGAGATGGTGAAGTGAAGGAAGTGATCCTGCCAAAGTAGTTACTCTGTTCCTGTGGCCACTGGTGGCAGTTTTGCTCCCTGGCCTGTCGGTGCTGAGTCCCAGCCTGAGGCACGAGCTCCTTGCTGAGGGGCAAATGGTGCCCAGCAGGGCCTGGGCCTGTGTGATGCCAACTCCTGTGCAAATCCCAAAGGTCACAGCCAGCTGTCCATGGAAAAGACCAGACAAGCAGCACCTGCACAGGAATACTCAGCACCAAGTCTGCTTCTGTACAAATTGCTCTCCAGCCAGAGATCTTTAGTTACAAGTGTGCATATGTTATAGAAATAATTACATAATTTTTAAAGGTCATAAATAAGCAGACAGTAAGCAAGGCTGGGAAGGGGCAGGGAAGAGAGAACAGGTCAGCAGGCAGCAGGATATGGAGCAGAAGAAAGTTAAATTACATAAAAATTCTCTGATGTATCTTATTGAATAGTTATATCAAATTACTGCCAATAAATAGATTAAATAATACCAGGCACAATTTAATTAGCCAAGTATGAGAAATAAAATGAGTAAATACAATTGCTGGAATTATCTACAGACTCATCTGTGTTGCTTCATACACCACAGGTCTGGCCACTGAAGCCAGCTGAAGGCACAGGCACAAAGGGAATTTGGTCTGCCTGAATCCCAGGATGCTCCCAGCAGAAACCTGGAGCCAGCTGGGGAATGTGCCCGCAGAGAAGGGCAGATGTGTCTCTGCCAAGAGCAGAGAGTGGTCACTCTGCCAAAAAACCTGCAGATAGACAGTGACCCAGCCATGCTGTTCCCAGTGGTTGATGCAGCCATTAAAAACACAGAGGGACAGGATGAGTTCCAGGCATCCTCTTGTCCCAGGACTTGCCAGTGCACTTGTTGACATCACAAGTTGGGCATTTCCACCACTCTGCTGACAACTCACCAAGGGTCAGGCTGTTCACTTGAGCCCTCGTTCCCATCTCGTGTCCACTCCCAAAGGTCAGGCTCCAGGAACCCGAGTGCTCCATGACTGCCTTGCACTGGAGCTCCTTGGGAATACACAGCTTCCAGATGGATCAGGGCAACATCTTGTGTCTACACAAACTCTGCAGCAATTGTTGCAAAAGGGCCTTTGGGCATTGCCAAGGTAAAGTGCTTGTAAAGGTAATGGTTATTCCAGCATGGGCCTGGGAGAGCAAGCACAGCATCCTGCAAGTGTGGAACAGCTCAATGAGGGAATAGAGGTGCTCCCAGAACCCACATCCAGTTACTCAACAGAAAGGGAGGAAGTGTTGTTCCAAATAAATTAGAGCAACTAATTAGGCAGCAAGCAGGAATGGCACTAAACTACCATGTTACACAGTAAATAAACACTGCCTTAAGTGCCCCCAGAGAAACTCAGCAGAGGTGTCACTTCTCTTAGGAGAGGAGGTTCCAGCCCCCAGTTACCCTGCTGGTTTTCAGGCTCTGTTCTCTGGCTTTTAAAATCTGGAGTGGGAGCTTGGAGGCCAATCCACAGTGTGACCCAGGAGTCAGTCCTACAGCTCTGCCCATCCTTGGGGAGAGAAACTGCTGCTCCAACAGTCTGAACAAACACCACCCTCAGCTCAAACAAACATCTGGGGCTGTTTTCTCCAGCAGTAAGTAAGAAGGTTGCAGTGGATTCCCCTGCAATGGATTAACCAAATGCCACAGCCCCTCAGCAGTGCAGGGCTGTGCCAGCTCTCCCAGAGGTGGGAGGGGAGCTGATCTTGCAGCCCCAGCCTGGCTGCAGCCCTGCTGCACAGGATCCAACCTGGGCTGCCTGCTGCACCCACAGGATGGGCACAGCCCAGCAGGGAGGCACTGGCACTGACCCAGTCAAAATGCTGCCAGGGTTTCATCTGACCTGTCACCACATCAGGATTCACAAAATCTTTCCCCATTCAGCCCTCCCTGAACACACCATGGCCAACACCCCCACACACACATTACTGTCACTTCATTAATCCCAGCCATAGGGTGCCCAATTCAGAGTTTTATTTGCCTTTGAATCTTCCCCATGTGCCGGGTTAAACTGCACAGCTCTGGTGCTAAACCACGTCCAACACTGTTACTCTGCCCTTGCTGTAAGGTGAGGAAATTCAGAACTACATTTAATTGCATGGCCCTTTATATTTTGCCTTGCCAACAGCCAAGCCAAGTGTCACATAATGAGCTGCATGAACCAGCAAGACAGAAGAGGTGAATTTCTTTAAGCACAGTGCAGAAATCATGTGAGAAATTATTTTCCTGGTTGTTTGATGACCCATAGCTGCAGACCTAATAACCATATTGATGCCCATAGGGAAAAAAAAATCAAAAAACCTATCCTAGACTAAAATCTAACTTTCAACTTGTACCATTTTCCTTAAATTATGAAGTGTTTATTATCAAAATGCTGATCTACAAATGGAAAACATTCAGTCTAACGAGTTCGTGTGTGTTTGCAGGAGTCCCCAGGAGGTTCCTCCAAATGAGGTGTTCACTTCAATGAGCCCGACATGGTAATTAATAAACTCACTAAATAGGCTTGGCTGCTGGAGAGGAACAGGACTGAAGGAAGCCCTGCCACCATGGAAGAGTTTTTCAAAATACTGTGAAGAGCACACAGAAGGAAAGACACACGAAGAAGGTAGCTGAGGGCAGCTCAAGTGAGAAGTGAACAGGGGTCAACAAACCAGAGGTGTCCTGGGTGGACAGACAGACCCCAGCTGTGCCCCAAGGCATCCCAGCCTGCACACCATCTCATGCTCCACTCTGGACAGGCCGGGAGGGTTTGTGCTTAATCCTTATTTGAAAAGGCTGCATTAGTGCTTATTGTATTTTGCCTGCTGTGAAGTCACGATGCCTCCCCAAGAATTGTACTAAACTGATTTTTGTGTCCATTTAATACAGAGGTTTCTTCCTGGTTTTGTCAATAAATTGGATTCCTAAATTATACATAGCATTATTAAGCCACCCAGTCAATTATTAAAAAAATACATCAGTGATAACTATCAAAATTTTATTTGGTACTAAAAAGGCATTAACACATCATTGCTGGAGGAGTAATTTTTATTTGCTGTTCTCCCATTATGAGGCACTGACCACGATACTGCTCACAGTGTGACTTAATTCATTTTCACTTTGGAAAGGGAAACAATTTTGCAGAATTACTGCAGATCTCAGTACCACAAGTTCTGCTCTTGCACACAGGCCTGCACAAGTGGGAATCACTGTCTGCTTCGAGGGCTTTTCCCTGCAAACTCTCAGGTCTACCTGACCCAAGCCCTGCCTCCCATGATGGACATTAATGCATCAGCTGGTGGTGGTTCTTGTTCTCCACCCTGAAAGGCTGCTCTGACTCCTCCACTCTCAAGCATTGCCATCGATCGTGATTCCAAAATAAGGAGCTTTTGGGAAGGCTGTAAAACCCATGACTGAAGAAATGTTTGTCTCCAGGTATTGAGATCAGTTGATGATGATGCATTTTCACCCTCTCCTCTTGCAGCAAGTCATGTGTGAAAGCAAACAGAATGTGCAAGGGGACAGCAGCTCCTTTGTGGCACGTCTGGCAGCGAGAACGTGGCACACCATGTCACACTCTGACTTCTCAAAGCAACCCCTGAGAGTCCAGACAAGCCTTTAACTCCCTGAGCTGCTGGCCATGTAGGATGGCTGCACACTGCTCCTGGCTCCTAACTGCTGTGGGATGCTGCAACATGGGATGATTGCCACAAAGAGAGCCCACACAGCAGAGGGGACAGCAGGCACGATGACATGTACTGTTCTGGAAAAGTCATCCACGAGGCTGTTGATGAGGACACAATGCTGCCCCAACAGCAGTGCAGGGAAGGGATGCCAAAGCTGTCAACTCCAAAACTTTGCCCTCCCCAAAATAAAAAAAACCCAAACCAAACAACAACCAAATGTTGCTGCTGTCACATGCTAATTTGAAAGATATGATAGCGCAAAAATGAGGAAAATCAATCCCTGTATAAAGCCATGGGTTGACCTTCTCAATAAGCAGGGAAAACTGCTCGCTCTCATGATGTGCAGGGCAGAGCCCCCAGGGCTGGGCGGGCACAGGGCAGGGCAGTGCCCACTCCTGTGTTTCAGCCCCCTGATCTCCAGCCAAGTGCCCATCCTGAATCCTGCCCATCAGCACGGGCTGGGAATGATGGCTGGGGCAGACAGCACACAGCCTGATTTCCTGGAGAGCAGTTGCTGGTGCAAAGCTGTGGCCAGATCTGGCTGTGAATCTTTACATGGAGCAGGAACAGACGGGAGGCACCAAGATCCAAGAGAGGAGAGTGTCCCATTTCCCAGCACAAAGGCCCTTTGCAGACACAGCTAATGGGAATTCTCTCACAGCAGCTGCCCAGGGGGCAGTGAAGCCACAGGGTGGGCCCAGGGCAGGCTGGAACCTGAGGAAGGAGCTCTCCCCGTGGGTCTCTCTGTGTTATGTACTCCAGACCAAACACTCCCTGCTAAACACCTGCAGTCCCTTTGGCAGGGCATGTCACTGTCACCCCCCTCAAAAGCCTACTTTCAAACAAGCCATAGGTCACTTCTGTCCCACTTAAGCCAGGACAGAGGATAAGGAAAGGCCAGAAATGACACAGTTTTAATCCTAAATCAGGCACAAGGTAGCAGTTCTTCAGAACTTGCCAAAAGGAGGGCAGGAGGCTGAGGAGAGGTGGCCAAGAGGAGCTGCAGAAGCACAATGTTGTCAGAGGCTGGTTTTAATCCTAACACCAGCCCAGGGTTTATGGGTCAATCCTTATTGCAGGAGCTCTGCTGTTCAGGACTCATCCTCTTCAGCACAGCAACCCTTGGGCACACTGGCAGTCACTGGTGAAAAATAAGGTGAGAAGAACTAAGGAAAAGGCAGAAAAGGACTTGAAAACCACAAAAGGGGCACAACTGAACCACCGGGTCAGAGAGCACACAGTGTACCTGCCTGCAGCTGCCTCAGTACAGCTGGAGCACCCACAGTGCCCACACCCAGCTGCAAACAGCTGCCAGGGCCTGGATGCACAAGAGCAAAAGCAGCTCAGGAATCAGGAATTAGGAAATGGTCCACGTGAAAGTTTGGAGTTCTGCTCCCTGGTGGGGTCTATAACTTACCAGGATGCTGGGGAACATCTTTGCTTCCCTGACACTCTTCTCAATTAGGAAAACACCTCTCTCTGCTGCAATATGCTGAAAATCTTTACTGTGCTTGAGCCCCAGACTTCACAATCAGCTCTGGCCCCTAAAATTCCCAGCCAGCTCCCCAGGGAGGAGCTGCACGGACACAAAGCTATGGATTTATTCTGGGTTTGAAGGAATGTGCTAAGAAACGGCATCCATGCAAGGAGATACTTTTGGATCCACCCCGACAATGCACCAAAGCAACATTCTTGGTGACAAAACACCAACTTTTTGCAATTACTGAGGGAGCTGCTGAATTTGGAGAAATGCTGCAGCATCCCAAGAGCCTGACAATCTGATCCTTGTGTGCTATTGGTTCTCACTGCCCTGCCTTCATCCCAGTCCTCATCCCAAATTTCTCTGACTGTCCTGACCTTTAACCTCTTCCCTCTATGTACATTTTCAGCTATTCCCTTAACCACACACACACAATCCCCATGACATATATAATGAAAAACCAGCTCATAAAAACAGGGAAATAAAATTGAATGCTGAACTCTTGACATTTGCTATCCATTACTGTGTTTGTAGGCACTGTCTTCTCCCACTGCTCATTATCATTTGTCTCCATATCAGCCCTCGTGGTTTTTTAATCCAGTTCTCACTGTATTTGATACTTTATATGATCACATACTTTGAAAAGCTGGACAATCTCAGCTTTAGTCAAAGTGATTTTCTACCTTCTGAGTTTTAAAAGAAGAGTGCATGGAAAGAAGAGAAAATACTGAATGCAGAGGGGCTGAAATGACACAATGGGAAAACTAGACCAAAAAACTAAAGGGAAAGAGAAAACATTTCATTTTAATGAAGTCAACTTTCTAAGCCAACCTCATGAGGAAATGGGCATTAGGAGTGTGACCTGCAGGCCCCTGGAGCTGTAAAGGGACTGCTCTGGATGAACACTGATGTTGGGATTAGCCAACATCCTGCTTTAGGAGAGGGGAGACACAGCACTAAACCCCTCAGGACACCTCAGCTCCCTCCCCAGACAGATGTGGGCAGAGCTGTCTTTAAGAAAAATATCTCCCAAAGCTTCCCACGAGGCACTGAGGGGGATCTCTGTCTAACTGCAATTGGATTTCCAGTGGCGAGAGGTTCTGCCACGGAGGGGCAGATAAAGGATGAGCTGGGGACAAGAGGGACAGAGTCCCCACTCCATTCCCAGCCCGGGGCAGTCCATTCCTCCTGAGTGGGTCAGGGGTCAGGCTCTGCTGAGACCTCCTCCCCAGGCCTTACCAGGCTGAGTTACTCTCCAGCTGATGTTTCCCTTGGGTTTGGAAAGTTTTAGAATTCTCCATCCAATCTCTGCCAGCTCCACAAAATGTGGGTTGCACTCAAATAACCTCCTTACAAGGTTTCCAAGGGTTCACACTGTGCCCCAGAGTTTGCAGATGGCTCAAGTCATCCTCAAACATCCCTTCTGAAGTCTGCATGTTAATAAGGTGTGATGTATGAAATTTTCTTTATAACTTCTGCCTTGAGATCGTTTCACGTCTCTTTTCTGCTCAGGAAGCCATTGAGGGACTCATTACAGCTACAAAGCTCTGTCTTCTAATCCTGGTGTGCTCAGGGAAATACTGGAATGGTTTTGATATGATAAATATTTATTTTTTACTTTTGCACCAAAAAAAAAAAGCTTTTCCATTCATTAGAAGCAGGAGTTATGAATCTGATTACAAATTTGGGAGCAAACAGGCGGCTTCTAATTATCCATTTTTTGCATGTTATTTTGTTTTTCACTTCAGGCCTAAACAGCAGCCTGTGAGGACATTTGAGGACCTTCTGAGACACAAAACTGATACAGCTAATTGTACAAAAATATTTTTACATATCTGACAGTGTAAGTGCATAAAGGGATAAATAAAAGGTTTACTTGTCCATTAATGAACAACTTGAGAACCCACCAGACTCAGTGAAATGCTTTGAAACCTACCATGCCATGCCTGCTTTAGAACATATTTTTTCTTCTCCATTCAGCTCTGAAAAGTAATTATTGACAGTTTCCCTGACCCTTTCAGCTGTGTTTTCCTAATCACAGCTAAAAAAATCATCAATGTGATTTCTGCATCCAAAATTAAAGCAATGTATGTGTTACCACTGCCAAAATATATTTACAGAGAAGTACATCTGCATGGACAGACCTTCTCATCAAAATCAAATATTGGGTGTATGCATTGCATGAAATCAACTCAAGGATGCCGTGAGCCAAGGAATGTAAAATACACTCATTGCATCATGTTTTGATGCTTTCCCCTGACGGTATCATAGCTGATACAGGTCCTTTCAGGTTGGACTTGAATTTTGAATACATGCATTGAAATGTAACCAGTCCTGGGGAAGAAAAAATCTCCCTGCTTTGAGCGTGACAGGGCATGAAACAAACTCCATTTTTCATTAATAGAGAATCATTACTCAGAGGGGTGTGGAAATTCCCCAGGAAACTCGGGGCATCCCTTTGCAGGGCTCATCTGCCCCAAGGATGTCCAATTTACAGGTGCTGTGTAAAAACCATCCTTACAGAATCCACAGGAGCAACAAATCCAGTGACTCAGCACATCCCAGAGGGGTCACAAGTGTTTAGTTACCCTGTGGTGTCACCTGCTTTGCTGACAGGATTCTACAACTTGTGGCTGCCCTGGAAGTGTCCAAAGCCAGGCTGGACCAGGCTTGGAGCAGCCTGGGACAGTGGGAGGTGTCCCTGCCCACCCAAACCAGTCTGGGATACTCATCTTCTCCAATGGTAGAACAACCTCCCACATTGTGGTGTTCGGTACCAGAGTCACAGAAAAGGTTATGAGTAGAAACAACAAATTAAGGGAGGGGTTTTCCTCCAGTTCGGCCTCATCATCATCAGTCAGTACTGACACTGATACTCCTGAGCAGCAAATGTTTTGTCACAGTTACATCACAGTCCAATCCTCCCCCTGACCCCTCCCAGCCCCAACAGGGAGGAGAACACCAGGTAGGATTTCCCAGAACAATATGTACAATCTGCATAAGCAGACAAAGGGAAATCAAACAGCAAGAGGAAAAGTAGAGATGGTGATTTTCTTTAGGCATTCATTAATGTCTATTCAAATATAAATACTGAACAAAAATCTGCATTTCATACTGTGGGAGAGCACACTTGTGCCAAACCCTTTAGAGATTTGGTTCAAGAACAGTTCATCCCTATCTGAAGATTTGCCTGAAAAACTGCCAAAACCCACTAAAGCTTTGTGTGAGCCGAACTAAAAGCTACTGTTGCAGAAGGGAGAAATGCAAAGGAGCTTCACAGGACTGTGCTCCCTCTCCTGTCTGTGTGTTCATGTACCTGATCAAATCCTCTTTGGTCTCTGCCTTTCTGCTACAACTTCAGCTGTGCCCGTTTTGCACAGCAGTGTCACACCAGTGGCAGATTTCCCCCACATCATCTACATCACAATCATCAGAGGAGGCATTCCACTTCTTTTCTAGGCTTTATTGGTGCCTTTCTTGTTATCCACAGAAATTAAACTGTGAACAGTCCAGGGACATTTCTACATAATCCCTCTTTTTTGCCTCTTCTCTCCTACTCACCAACTCAGGGACTCAGACCTGCACACCCCCAGGGAACATCACCAGAAACAACTTCACCTTTGGGCTCAACAAAGAATCTTTCACAGAGAATTCCCTGTCTTTAGTGGAACAGACATGGGACTTGGGCAGGAAGAGATCTCTAAGTTCAACAAGTCAAACAGCACAGCTCTCCACAGCCAGATCTCTGCTTATTGACAAGAGGAACAACCTCCAGTTGTGCAGCTGAGGCTTAGACTGGATATCAGGAAAAAATCCTTTGTGGAGAGGGTTGTCAAGCCCTGCACTGGCTGCTCAGGGAGGTGATGGAGTCACCACCCCTGGAGGGATTTGGTGTGGAGGTGGCACTTGGGGACATGGGTTAGTGGCAGTGCTGGGGGAACAGCTGGGCTGGATGATCTCAGAGGGATTTTCCAACTTCAGGGATTCTGGGGCTGTGCAATTATTCTGTGACTGACCAGGAAGCTTTTCCAGGAGGTGCCTTCCTAAATAGTAACCCAGAACCTGTTAATCAACACCAATATTCAAGCTCATTACAGCAGGTCCTCAAAACATTCTCAAGAAAGGATTTTGTACTTCAGAGGATTCTCGTCAGCTACTGGGTTCCTCTTCAAGGAAAAGCAGAGCAATAAAACGTCCTGATTAACCCGGATTTCCGCAACATCCAACACTGCAAACAGAACACTCACCCCCACCCTGTGAGCTGGAATGTTAGCAGTCACTTTCCTAGTGTGTTCTTGTAAACAACACCCACTGGAGCAAGCAGGACACACAGGGATTCATTTCCCAGCACACTGAATTTATCAACACACAATACTGAGCAAAAACAACTAAGGGAGATGCACAGAGCACAGGAATGGAAACCTGTCACCTGCACTGGTCAAATTAGGGACTGACACTCTCCAACAGTCCTGGGAAGAGGGGGAGGAGGTTTGCTGGTATCAATTTATTCAGGGTAACGAGGACAAAGGCTGACTGTGAGGAACTGCAGGAGGACCTTATGAAATGATATGACATATGAGATGGCAGATGAAATTCAATAGAGATAAATGTCAAATATGCATGTGGGAAAAACAATGCTAACCTCACATATAAAATGATGGACTGTGAGGCGACCGCACGGGAGAGCAATCCTGGGCTTCCAATGGACACCCCCACGGAAATGTCAGCCCAGAGCTACCAAAAGGCAGGGGAAAATGCTAAGAGTCATTAGGGGGAAAGGAAACATGGAGCATGGGCAGCATGGATGGGGACAGCTTGTTGGTGGAATTTTCCAGTGCTGACACAAAGACCCCTTAAACCAAAGTGTCCAACACAACCAAACAAAGGTGATTTTTGTATCTAACGAGAGAAGCTGGGGATGGCACAAGCCTACACTGGCTTAAGGCTAGAGAAGATTCAGTTCACAGAGGAAAAATCTATTCATGCTTACTATCATCTACACAGAAATCACTCCTGGCACGAAGTCCCTGAGCTGAAAACAGCTGGAGCCTGGGAAGCATCAGAGGAGAAGCATCACATGTGCCTGCCCTGCTCATACTCCCCACAGCCCATGGATGCTGCTGGAGATGGGATGCTGTGCTGGACCCCTACATGGGAGTTAGCACAATTATCTGAAGCTCAGCTTTGTATCCTTACAAGGAACTTGATTTTTTTTCTATTTTTAACCCAGCACACATGTTGAATTAATAATTCCACATTTCTGGTTCAAGTGCTGTAGAAATCTGCAAAATTAATAAAAAGAAAGGATGGCAGGGGGAGCAGCAGGGTAAAGCTACTGCTCATTTTAAGAAACTTACTGGCCCGAGACAAAGCTCTCCAAGAGTTCTGCAAAAACACCAGCTAAGGGTGGTGTGAGAAATGAGCACGTGCTGCTCACACAACCCCTCCAGTTCCTCCTCCCCAGGGGTCACAACCCACGACACAGACACAGCTACAAAACCCTGCGTGGGGTCAGGAGTGTCCACCTGAAGGGGATGATCTGGAGGAAGCCACGGGGAAAGGAGGAGGGTTTGGAACAGCAGTAACCAAAGGGCTGGGAGAGGGAGCTCAGAGCAGTGAGTGGGAACGTGGTGGTTGAATCTCACGGCGAGTTTGTGCTCCTGCTCTCAGCGCTCTGTGCAGGCAATTCTGTTCCACACTCCCCTCTGATATCAATCCTGAATGCAAGACAGCTTTGTAGTACCTAATCCTGTTTGCATGCTCCTGAAATCTGTGAGAGCAGAGATGTAGGACTGGCCCAGAGACACAGCTCTCCAGCTCTGCTCCCCGTGAAACAAATTCAGGTTCAATTCCACAGCCCTCGGGCCCTTAGGGATGATTAGGTGGAATTTACTAACACTGAGCCATAGTTATTGCAGCACAGTAAGGCAAATACAAATATTTAAATACAAATACTTTGGACAAAAGTTGCTTTCTTAATTTGGAGAAGTCCATGGATTTTTTTTTTCTTCCATGATTTTTCACCAGAATGGAAAAACCAAACATTCTTTTCCCCCACTTGCAATTTTCATTGAGGTCTTTTCCTCAGTTTCTCTACCATGTCTCCTTTATGTACAAGGCTTTTGCAGAGGGAGGAACTGAAAAAATAAAAATAAAAAAATAGAGAAAATAGGTAAAAAGAAGAGAAAAAATAGATGATGGTGATTCTGATAAAGGAGACGAGGTGGGACACGTTTGGACAGAGGGGTCACCCCAAATGTGGGCTCACTCCCCGTGCAGCCAGGGTGGTGTCTGTCAGATGGTCCCAGGGGCTGTGGCAACACAGAGCACAGAGCACCCCACAGATCACCCACAGCAGCTGATGGGAGCACGTCCAGTTCAAGGGACTCCTGTCCCAGTTCCTGAGAGCCAGAAGGTTCCAGCAGCTTTGGAGATGTGTTCCATGCAGGGGAAGGGAGCAGGTGTTCCCTGCCACAGGCTGTGGGCTGGGGCTGAGGCCTGAGACACGGCTCAGCATCAGGCACCAGGATGCAGGAGGCAGAATTCCACTGGAAATCCAGCAGTGCCTCTGCCAGTCGTGCCCATTTCATGGGATTCAGCAACAGACGTGGTAACAATTCAATTTGGGCTAAAATGATTTGGGGTTTATTCAATTCTGGAGTGAAGGCATGTTTTATATCTTTGAGAGATGCCATGAAATAGAACAAGCAGCTTGTACTGCACATCCCTCAGACAGGCAGTGTCTCCATGCAGAGACAAAGGTTGGCAGCAGGAATCTTGCAGAGCCCACAAACATCCAATACCTCCTCAGGCACATTTGTGTTTTCACAACAGTTCATTTAAGACAAATAAAACCCAAAACCCCCCACAGTCCATTAACAACGATTAAATACTGAAGCTCAATACATTTCAGTGGGTTTTTTATTTACCTTTTGCAACACTGGCATTTCATTTCCCTAATATGAGACATCCCCAATGATAAGTCTATCAACTGTGTATCAGAATAGGTGACTTCAGTTTCACAGCTCCTCAAGAACTGGTATTACACAGTAAATCTTAATGAAATACAACACTGGCTGTGACAGAAAAACCATTGCAAAGGACAGTTTTTGTCCAGCAGAGCATGGATGTTCTACTTCCCATTCTGTACTACTTTCCTGCTTATTCAGTGCACCTATTGGGATTTCTGTTCAACTCGGCCTCTCTTTCTCCTCCCCCTCACAAAACTCCATGACATATTCCTCATTTAAAAACATAAATCCAAGATGGGCATTATTTGAATCACCTGTTCCTCACCCCTCAGCCATAACTGGGGGCTGCTATCTTTCATTTATTCATTCATTTCAGGGCATAAGCAATGAGAGTCACCACAAACCATAACATTAGCAGGAGTTCAGTATAACTTGTCTGACACTTGTATTTCACAAGTCACAAAGAATTCAAAAGTGATTTATGGGAGCTTTGAAAAGCTAAAAGGGGTTAAAACTGACTATTCCTCCCATGAAATTTCATGCTGACATAACGTGTTTTGAAAGGATGATTGAAAGACATGAAGATCCCTCATAAATCAGTCAATATTTGCTTCGTATTGAGACTTTAATGCTGCTTTTATCTCGACAAGGTTGTCTCTGAGGTCAAGACTCCACCTGATTCAGGTTTGGGAAGCCTTGGAGCACACTCAGAAACATTAAAGACACTTAAAAATTAAAAAACAAAACAAAACAAAAAAAACCAAAAAAAACCCCCAGAGACAGAGAGAGAGAGAGACATCCTCAGTTAAAACTCAATCACAAGACATGACATTGTGAGTCAGACTAAGGAATTAGCCAAAAATACTCTGCAGTCAGTTGTTTCAGGCACTTCACCTGCTCCTCAGGCTTTACTTTCTCTGTTGTGTGTCATTTTATAATCACATTTGCCTAATTTCCAGATTTGTTTTTCCAAGTGACTACCTAAAAGACAGCAAAACAGAATGTACCAAAACAGCTGTGAAATGAACACAATAAATCAAAAAGCAAAGGTTTATTTACTTTCTCTTCCTTTCCAGTTTTTTTAACCTACAGCAGTCCCAGGCTTTGCCTGCAGAAAATAGATAAAACAATACAGACAACAACAAAGAAATACCCCAAAGAGACACCAACCCCAAACCCAAACTTGAGGCAGTTTTGAATGGATGAAACTCCTTCCTCAGCACAAATCCTGCTGTTTGTTACAGGGGTTCTAGAGCAACAAACCTCCAGAAAACATTACGCATGTCCAAGAGACACATGACAATATTCAAGTCTCGTGCAAAGCATGTTTGTGACTTCTTTTTTAAAGGAATTTCATAAAGCTCCACTCACTCATTGTGTTTTTGCAGCATTCAAATTCTTGCAGTGCTACAAGATAATGGCTTATATCCAGAAGAGTAAAAAAAAAAGCAATACATCTCTTGGCTAACATTTCTATTCCATTTTCTGATATAATTCACTACAACGAGTCAGCTCCCTTTTGAAGCTGGAAAGGAAATATTACGAGTATCAGGAAGTAACAGAAATTAAATGAAAAGAAAGGGAAAATAGGAAAATAGAGAGACAATGTCTTTGAAAAGTAGTGAAGCATCACACACCAAATTAAAGGTATTTGTGAGGAATGGAAGAAAATGCTCTGTCAGAGATAAGCAGTTTGACATCCCCTGTCACAACACCAAAGAGAGTTAAGGATATAAATCCAGGTAGCTTCTGATAGAACTGTCAGCCTTATTTTGCTTGCAGTGCAATGGAAGGGGTGGCTCCCTCCCCACGAGGCTGCTGGAACCTCTGAGATTCCAACTCCAAACCCAACAGCACAGGCACTGCTCCTCTGGCTCTGGGACCATCCTCCTCCTCCCCAGACCAGGCTGAGTTCACTCACAAACCCAACAGCACAGGCACTGTTCCTCTGGCTCTGGGACCATCATCCTCCTCCCCAGACCATGCTGAATTCACTCACAAACCCAACAGCACAGGCACTGCTCCTCTGGCTCTGGGACCATCCTCCTCCTCCCCAGACCAAGCTGCTGCCCAAGGAATTGTGACTTGACACAACAGTCACATGTTCCACCACCAGAAGCTTCCTCTGTGTTCCTGCATGGGACTGTGCATGACAATTCTGATGCTGACTGTCAAAGTCCCACCAAAATCATGGGAAATGATGGTGGGATCTCCTGGCCACCTTTCCAAACCCATCCAGCTCTCCTGCACTACCCAACTGATACTTCAAACAGCACTAAAAGCACCTTTCAGAAAGGAGAACATGACAAAGTTGCCCAGTGCTCTCTGTGAGTGCCAATTTGCAATGGGCAGGGTCAGGTTTGCCCCAAAATCCATGGGTGAATTCCCAGAGCTGGAGTGGGAATGGACACACACCACCACACAGGAGCCATCCCTGCCCTGAATATGCATGGGATGTCTCCTGAAGGGCTCAACAATAATGAGCTTGCACAATCTATGGGAAATTAATTCAATAGCTAAATAAATTTACTGTCCTACAGAGATAGTGGAGCTGTGAAAATGGTTAAGCACTGTTGCTTATGATATTTTTACCCAAAATAAAAAAAAACAGTCAGAGGGGAAAAGAACATGTTGGAGAAGACAGATTTTCACAAATATTTGTATTTGAATTGCTGATGAACTCTTCCTGCTGTTATTTTTATTAATGTTTTAATTATATATGCAATACATTTCAGCAATAGCTGAAAATATAGAGGAGAGACAACATTTTACAAGCAAGAGAGACAGTTCTGCAGCCAACTTCAAATGGACTTCCTCTCTGTCAGGGAAACAAAGTGCACTGGGGCCACGACCTTCCATGTAATATTTAAAAGCCAAAGTGTGATGGAGCAGCTCTCCCCAGCTCCTGCTAAAACTCCTGCTGCCATCCCTGGGGCAGCATTTCACTCCGTGCCTCCAGGTTTTTATGGGATGTACTGCCCAGCAACACAATCACTGTGGAATGGGGCAGCAACTTTTTCTTGGGATGTTACAGATTTGGGGATATGTTAAAGATCTTGGATCCTGGGACAGGCTCATTATTCCCCAAAGCATCTTTAAAATGGGCAAAATTTGAAATTTCAGGTCCTCCCCAGGGACCTGGTGAGGCCAATCTGTGTTCAGTGAGCAACCCCAGAAGCCCTGACCAGAATGCCCCAAAAGCACACTAAAACAGTGTTTGGAGAACCAGTTCAATATGCAGGTGAGTTAAGGACATACCCACACTGATACTTTCCTCTCGAGTCCTGAGCCAGCCCAAAGCTGGTTTGGACTAAGCAGGGAGTGGCTCCATCCCATCAATGGTGCAATGACCCCACTGCACTTCAGACCCAAGAAGAATGAGACCTCATGACTCTTCCCAACCTCATCCCACCACCCAGGACACTGCTGTGTTCAGGCCACTGCCCCCATCTGTGTTCCAGGCTCCAGGTCTGCTGCACACTCACTGCACTGACCCTTCTGAATAGCATGTTATGAAATCTTTATTATATTTTGTTTTCAACCCACACTGCTAAAAAAATTTGTCAGCTGCTTTCAAATGGTCTGTGTTTTTCTGGCCCTGCTTCTGGCAATCTAAGTAGCTGTCACCACTGTAGGAGCAGGCTGCTTGATAAGATTATAATTTTGTTTACATTGTGCTATAGGATGCCACGCTGAGTACAGTGTGAGGGAAATGGCAATCGACAGCACCAACGTGCATTTGCAGGGAAATGCAGGGTATCTTCCTTTATTCCTGCCTTAGAACTGGACTGTTTGGGCTGGTATTCCTAAAGGTAAACTAAAAAAAGTGGTTTTAATGTATTTCTTTGCTGGAATTTATCACTGTACAGCCTGGAATGGCCTTTTTTGGCACCACACCAATATACAGCATTCAGAAAACAGCTATTTATTGCAGCAAGAAATGCAATACCAAGACTACAAATCACTTCTTACATACAGTAAAATGGAAGTAAATCTGGCTAACATCTACCTCTTTACCTAAGGTAGAGTTCCCAGCCTCAAACTGGGAGCAGCCAATGCTCACCTGCTGTGGGGCTGCAACTCAAAGACCTCCCTGCACCTCATTTCCATCCTCTGTAAAATGGAGATATGGCCATGGATTTTAAGAGAGAGTCTCGAGCTCTCTCAGTATGTGAGGCTGTAAATCTACCATGGAAGTGCACCAATATTTTTACAGCAGCCAGTTGGGTTGGTTTTAATTTGTGTTTGATTAGCAAAGAGCTCTGGGCCAGACTCACAATACTCACAGAATTCCCAGTGCAGTGAGGCAAAATTCAACAATTATAATGGTAGCAATATGGATTCAGTCTCAGCCATTAGCTGGTGGGAAAATGGGGCAACAATAACACAACTGTAGAGTGAGAGCATTTCTCCACCACACATTTAAATGCTGCAGGAGAGGGCAGTGAGGAAAGGGAACCACATTCCCATTACCTTCAACGTGATCACTGCTGGTTTTCCCTTCTCAGCAAGTGAAACACTTTTTATACCTTTCTCTAAGTCTCTCCAGAAATTAATTTCTCAGTTGTGTTGTGCTCACACCTTCCTGTGAAGGGTCAGCCAGAGCTGAGTCCGTGGTCCCAGGAGCAAAGTTGAACCTGGGCCTTGGCACTGGGAGGAAAGGCAGGAAACAGCTTTGCCAGGTCACCCAAAAGGCAACATAACGAATCCTTAAGCAGAGCAAGTGCACAGAGTGGGGATTGTGCATTAATGCCTTTCCACGCAGGGCACTGAGCAGTTCCACATCCCCAGGCAGCGCTGCAGAGCCCTGTCAGGGGCAGGAGGAGAGCAAGGCAAGGAGGTGAGAGTTCCTGAGGTGCATTTTCGGGTTGCTGTGTGGGAGGAGAGCACACAGAGCCCAGGGTGACAGCCACCACCGTGACAGCCACCACCGTGACAGCCACCACGGAATGAGCCCCCTGCTCCTCTGCCCGGCCAGCGGAACCGAGAACTCCATCTCACTGCCTGACAAGACAAATGGTGAAATTTATCTTTCTCAGCCTGGATTGTCCTCCATGTAATGGGAACAAAAGGCAATCCCAACAAAAGAAAGAGCAGCATTAAAGCCCTTTCTGAGGGTGGAGGTCTTCAATTGTTGGCTGAAAAACGGTCATTTCCCAGGCTCACTGGTACCAATCTACGATTGATCTTGGCACAAAGATAAAAGGATATCCCCTTGGGCTCTCAGGCGCCAATGATGC
>JAOXXN010000120.1:27643980-27670265 GCA_026770055.1 Myrmophylax atrothorax
GTTTGAGATCACCGAGACACAGCTCTTGTTTCTACCCCACTCCTATCAAAACTCAGATTAAAATCTCTCCTGTGCAGAGCAAGTAACTCTTGGTGCAAGAGGAAAGAGAAGTTTGCCTTTGGGATGGCAGATCCCGTATTTTGGAGTATGCTCCCTCTCCTGCCTGGCCTACAGGTGGAGCATTGCCCACAAAAAGTCACATCTTATTTCCAAATAAGTTGGTTAATTTAAAAGGGAAAAACACTCAGAGCTCTTGAAAATAAAAGGACATTTTTCTTCAGGTTAAAGAACACAAGGATAAAGGCAGGAGCAAGGCTGGTGTGTGACAGGTCAGACTCATCTCACTTCAGATGATCTTGCACTCCACCACCTGTACTCTCTAGAAACGCTGCATTCTTATCCTTTAAAGAAAGGGAAAAGAAACACAATAGGACAGATGCAGGAAACCTCCTGCACGAGCTTTAATTGCAACCATTTGTAACCTGCATTTCACTCAGATACAGATCTTATTTTTAAGCAGATCTTCCTAATTAAGCAGAGGACCTGGAGAGCAACTTGCAGAGTGGGGTTATCGACACCATCACATAACAAGAGTAACCCCAGATATCGACCCAGAATTACCTGGCCATCACAAACTGCAGGATCCCAATGGGGGGACAGGGATGCCCCACACAGGGCCACAGCTCTTGCATCTGGAGGAGGACTCAGCACAACCCAAATCGACCTGTGCCCGGGAGGTGATGGGTCTGAACGGGCTTTTCTCTGCCTCCTCCAGCACAGGGGGTGTCCTCTCCAGGGAGGGAATCCTGAGCCTCCCTGCTTAAAAAAATTACCTGGAGTTGCTCAGAGTCACCAGTGTAAGGGGAATTAAACAGTCCTGTGCATTGAAGGTTAAGTGCTGTGCCACCAGGTCACTGTTCCACTCTGGAGTTGTCACTCCAGGCTAATAATGTCCTGCACAAGCTCTAGGGAAGCCTAAGTATGCAAAAATTCGTGGGTTTGTATTCACTGTGTCTGTCACTCACAAAAGCAAAGCTTTAAAATCGAGGGGATCCTGAACCACTTGTGGCTTTGCAGTAACAATGTAAGTCTACGGGGCACAGTTGTTGAAAATCTGAGTTCTTCTAAAGGTTCAAGTAGTACAAGACATCCCTGTGGCACTGCCAGGGATAAGGCCCTGATGCTGGAACATTGCTGTGTGCTCTGCAAGAGGAGCAGGGATCCTGCCCCAGGCCCTGTTTCACAGCACACACACACACACAACTCCACCTGCACTCCATGTCCACCCATCCACTAAAATTGTATTTTCCATATTGTCAATAAAGTTTCTTTCCCCAGTCTCAGGGTGACACACAGACACTGATGGGAGCTTGGCAACAAATCAAAGAGGCAGGTAAATATTAGCATATGATTTGCAAACATGAAGACTGAAGTATTGAGGTGTCCCTGGTCAGAAACTCAAGCCCTTCTGTCCTTCAGCCCCTCCCTTTTACACATCACAGAGTTACAGTGTGAACAGACAGTGCCAGGACAGAAACCAGGCTCTGAATCTCAGCTAAATGCTGCTGCAAACTTCAAATGAAAAGCTCCCCAGCCTGACGCTGTTCCTGTTCAGCAATGCACGCTGTGGTGCTGCCTCATGGGTGAGACAAATTGCTGCTCTAAGTCTATTAAAAAGGGGGGGGAAAAGGCCACCATATGGTGCTGACTGCAGTAGCTCTTAGCAGGTGAAACCCATCCAGAGCAGCAGCCACCATACTTAATTATTGTGACAAATTCAGTCATTCCAGGTGGGAATTTTTTTGTTATTTTTCACGTTTTTAATGTGCTACTTCCACACAGAAAATAACACTGGGGATAAGAGACAGGAGGAGGAGAGAGAAACCACACATCCCATGCAGATGTTTGTGCCACCCAGAAAGGGAAGGATTCAAGCAGTGACAGTGAAGTCATCACAGGTGTTGGCACATGAGAAAGGATGTAAAGTAGCAGGGGATTCTCACACATCTCCCTTGACTTCCCTTTCAATCTGCCTTGAGCATCTAATTAACAGCAGCACAAACCCCCCAACACATCCCGCATCAACACACCCCACACATCAATGCTGATGGAGACAGGGAAGCCACACAGAGCCTGCCCAGCCCACCCACACCCCCCTCACACCCGACAAGGGCAGCACAAAACACAGCACTTACAGAGTACTCACAGGAACACGGTCTCAGGTTCGATATATCCCAGACTGTGCAAGATGCACAGGCACAGAATCTGCCCTTTGATGTGAAGCTGTGCCAAAAAATGGCTTGAATGGATTCAGTGTGGCTGCTGTGTGAGCTCAAGGTCCATGATGCACAAAGGAACAGCAAAGGGAGAGAGGGAATCCAAGGAATACCTTAACTACGAACCTGTCTACAGAGCAAGTGGCACAGAAGCCAATTAGCCCCATGCACAGATGAGGCACATGTCCAAATTATTTGCTATTCAGTGTAAAGTTTCACAGGTTACTGCTGGGATGCTCCACAGCCACACCTGCTCCTCTCCTAGCCCTGGCTGCAGTTCTGCATCCCACTGTCCATGTGTCAGACATTTACAGGAATCAGATTAAGTTATTCCAACAAACTGACTCCTTGCTGGTGTAACCTGTGTCACTGAGAGTCAAGGACATCATTTTGTTCAACAGATGTCTGTGAGAAGTTTCCCCAGTTCCCCATACCCTGGATCATTCCTGTCTCAGCACTAAACCCACAACACATGAACCTAATTCAAGCACCAAGAAATGCCCCTGCCCAACTCAAATAATCAAAAAGTCCCAGAGATTTCATTCCCTGTTTTTCTTTTTCTCCAGGACAAACACTTCAGGTGAACTGAGCAGATTATATCTCCATCACCAGCTCTGCTCCTGAGGTTCCTGCAGCCCAACAGATTCATTGCCTTGATCATTTCACACCTTCAACTTGTACATTAATTTTTTAACATCATCCTAAATCCAAACTCTTTTAACATCTTGCAGAGGGGATACAACACACACATTTGAAGCAGTGATAAAGTAATTTCCTTTTCCTTCTAAAAGCCCCAATTAAACTTTCACTAGCAGAAACAGCCAAGAACTTGCCCACATCCAAAACCAGAGCTTGCATAATTTTATTTCATTATTTTAAAAAAATTCTTTAATTACCAGGAGTTGGGGTTTTTTCCTTTCCTTCATACAATCCGACTTAAAATCTTAAGGGAAAAAGCCTTTTCGTGTCCTTCCACGCTCTCACTAATTTGTTCAAAAAGCCTACAGTAATTTCCCTGAATAGCTTCCAAAATGAATCCCATAAAACAGCCTCTCTCACTGGAAATGTCTTATCTGTGGGTGAGTCAAAGGATCAGCTCCTTACAGGGCTTAGGTGGGGAAAAAAAAAAATAAACAAACCCCCAAAAAATAAACCACGCCCACAAAAAAGTGTTTGTATTTTTAAATTCATAAACACACATTTTAAAGTGCGCCTACCCTGAGCTGCAGGCGCCTTCTGGGAGTGAGAAACACCCCAAAACAAACAGCACGAGAAGGGGTCACAGATACACCCACCCAGGGTGGGTACCCCTGCCCAGACTCTGTCCAGCACGTCCATCTGCTCCAGGATCCCTCAATCAGTTTGTCCATCGGTCACACTCCCAGCATGGAAAGGGAACCTTTCTCTCCTTCATATGGCACCATCCCCACTTCTTTTATAGTTAATATTTTCCCACTTGTTACCAGATTTTGAATCCAACATACAAATTCACACAGAACAACATAACAAGATCCAGAAAAAGGTTGTTGTAGCCAATGCACTGGGTGAAAGCTGCCCCAGGGACCGTCCAGGCTCCTCAACTGAGGCCACTCCTGCTCACTGGTGTGTCCCCTCAAACACACCATTTGCTTCCATTGGTTTGTCCAAGGAAATTACCTCTTGCTCTACACAGAAATAAGCAGACTTATTATTTCCAAGAATAAGGTTTTCTGACCACTACCTGCAAACAGGGGCACTGCTAAGTTTTGGTTAAGCATGTTCTGCTGGCTACATTCATTCTGTTGTACAATAACTCAGATTATGAGCATTTCTGGTGCATCTTAAACAAAATCCCAATATTCAGCAAACATTTCCTGCTATGCTTGCTATGGCAACCAAATGGTCTGAATCGAACCTGAATTCCCAAACTGGTTTAGCTGTTTAATGTATTGTGGACACACCTTTTAAATGATTAATCCCACTGAACACAAAAGGAGGTTCAAAAAGAACCACTCGCTGCAGGTGCACAGGCTGATAAATTATTGTGAACTTGTGAAAGGCAAGTGAAGTTCTGTGAAAAATCAGTGTCATCACCTGGTCACAGGCACCCAGAGGGGGCTGAGTGACAGAAGCAGCGTGTCAGCTCCACACCTCTGCAGCCTGATGATGTGTGACATGCTCTGCTCCTCAGAGCTCTCACCACAACCTGTCCCATCCCCTCCCCTCAGCAGGGATGTCACAAGCACTGGGCCCTGTGCTGCCTGGGCTGTGACAACACAAAGGCCAAGCCCCACAACAGCAGAATAAACCAAACCCAAGTGAGTAAAACTGGGCACCTAAAGCAACTGCAGGATGAGAGCGAATCCTCCACACCTCTCTCACTCCCACTTCCAAAGGCACTAAAATATCCCTTACAAAGGACACACCACATGAGAGCACATCACCCTCGCCCTACCCAAGGCAACAAAAGCAGGAACAAACAAGGATGAGTCTTTTAACTGCAAGGGGACAAAGAGGTGGTTTGGGTTCCTGATCGGCTCAGTTCAGAACGGGTCATTTGTCAGGTCTGGATTCAGGACCAAGCCACCAAGACCCCACACACTCTCTCACTTCATCTGTCACATAATCCAAAGTGATCTGTTAAGACTTCCATTGTGGAGGGAGGAGAGTCACCAATGGAGGACTTCTCCAAGGAAAAGCAAGGCTGACCTCACATTTCAGGAGCTGGGGCCAGTTTCAGATAGTGATCTCTCTTCCAAATAGTTTCCCACCACTCCAACCTTACATGCTCTTATATAATGAATAATCACACCTGACCAATTATGAAGGTCAAGCCACTCACTGTGGTCCACTCCTGATGCAATTCCAGCAATTCCATGTGAATTCTAAAGCAACAGCAGTACCTGGAGCCATCCCCAGGCTGGAAACACGAGCTCACACTTCAGTGTTATAAGGACACACATACTGGCACGTTGTTGCTCTCTGTTTTATCCACACTTGGGTACTGCCAGTACAAGCCCTGAACAGGTTTCATTCCACCCAGTTCACCTGCAGTTAATCCAGGATCCAGTGGTGAACTTTCCACAAGTAGGCTCAGGATTCTGCAGCCAATGCTTTAAGGGACAACTCAACCCTCTTGTTTGATGAACTGATGAATAAGAGAGATTTCCACAGTAATCTGAGCTTCTTTCCAGAGTTCCATGCCCAGAGCAGCCTGACAAGCTCCCAGTTCATGCAGAGAGAAAGGTGGGATGCTTTACCACCAAGGGAATGAGAAGTCAGAGGGGGGACCATCCCTAGGGATCCGTGGGCTGAGCAGAGGGACAGATGGACATGACTGGCAAATGCAAGATGAGAACTCCATCCCAAACTAAAATACTTGGACAGCTCAAAAACTTACTGACCACCACTCAAGCCTTTGCCATAATGGTCATAACCTTACACTCCTTGTCCACAAACAATTCAGCCTTTCAGAAATTTCCTACAGGAAAATGCATGATTGAATCAGAGTAGCTCAGTATCTCAGCTCCCTTTGTTCCCTGATGCTGCAGGGATGGATCTGGGCAGGGGGTGGGGGGAGAGGGAGGGTGCCATGAGCAAGCTGGCTCTGCTGATTTCTTGTAAATACCATAAAAATGAACACTTGACCATAATCTATGAATTGGATATAAAGAGAGAAAATAACTCTTACAGAAATGAGCGCCTTTAAGTGCTTCTTGAGCATCACATGGAAGCAAACAGTTAGGAGTGTTCCAGCATGGCATGAAGCACCGTGTCAGGCAGGACCAACCCCATAAAATTATTTTGTGACAATACATGTGAATGGTTTTAACATTCTCTGTCCCTCCAAAGCGACAGCAAAGACTACCCAAGCCATCTGAGAGTTCAGGATTGTAATGGGGCCTTTGAAGAGATTATGTGCAGACTAATCATGTATTTTCTTAGGGAAGCATTCCACAATCTGAAGTACCACATTCACACAGCACATTTTGCCTTCCACAATTACCTCTGAAAGAGCCACTGAAGAATTACACACTGCGTAGACAAGCATATATCTAAATGATATGCATGTCTAACAGAAATAGATTATTTTCAAGGGGTCCTAAACCCAGCTCTCCCATAAATAATAATTTATGTGTAAGGATCTATGCATTTCAATCAGGTACACCCAACTCCTAGGGCTTCCTGTTTGCTCAGTTTTGCATGTTTATATATTAAAAAAACCCACCAGATTTTTAAAGCTGTTACTTTTGCTTTTTTTTAAATGTGAAAAACAATATATTTACAATCCTCACAATGCTGAAGTACCTTCAAAAAAAAAAGAGGTATTAATCAAAATACAGGATTTTAATGACAGTCACTGTGAGATGTCTTCAACACACCTTCATCGTGGATCCTGTGGAGTGCCTTTCCCACCAAACTCTATTCTCTTTATTCCCCACCTCTGATTCCCAGGAACTCAGGCATCCAACCTTGGTATTCCAAGTGTCATCTTGGCCTCTCTCTGTTCACATGAGCAGCTGTACAGACCTAAGCAGCAAAATCATTTCTTTGCTCTGCATTTCAGGGGGATGATGTCTCAGAGGGCGCAGTGTCACCTCTTGTCCCCACAGAGACACTGCTGGCCTCATTCTGCAGGTCCTGCAGACACCACTGAGCCTGTCCTGGTGCTGGGTACAGAGGAAGATACAGACAACCCAGACCACAGAACACAGTTGCCTTTAGTACCTTCTCTAGCACAAAGAAATTAATCCCATACTCAAAGTCCATGTTCAAAAGGCCAAGGCTTCTCTCCCATAATCTTGTATCTGTAAAACCCATGGAACAGCAACACAAGGTGTCCTTTCCTTCTGTGTTTTACCACAGAGAGAGGAGAAGAATTTCCCTCCTCTGCCCCATTCTTGGACCATCCCTGGGCCCTAACTGAAGTAACTGACTTTGGATGCAGCAGCAGGAAGAGACTCCAAATTGCCTTTCAGGAACTTGCTTAAAAAGAAAATAAAAAACAAAACCCCCACCAAACTCAGAGCACCTTTTAAATTTTCTTTGTGTGAGGAGCAGTGCATTAGATCAGATAAGGGATATTAAATGGCCTTTAAGTCTGACAGCAAAGAGCAGCTCTAATGGGAGTCCCAAATTGCACTGCCAGCACTACAGTGTACTTACAAAACTGCAACATCAAGATGCCAGAACAGTGCCATGACCTATATTTCCTGCAAACCAATTTTCTTCTTTGTAGGGTGGATGGAAGGAATCCAACTGCTTTTTAAGTTCCTTTTCTTTCTGCTGGAACTGTGCCTTATCACACTCATTTTTCCTACACCCAACTTTGTGCCCCAGAACATTTAAAGCAGGAATTATCTACAGGCTATTCCAGAAATTATAAACAATAAATACTGAAAAATCCGTGGTTAGGTCACAATTACTGGATGGGAGCAGAATTCTTTGTATCTCATTTCCCTACTTTTAAAAGAAACCAAAACCTGAAAAGAAAAACAGTGTTACAGAGGAATACAGGCCACACATTCCAAGGAATTCCTGTGGATTCAGTATTGATGGAGTCCAGCTTAGATCCTGTCCCCTCATGCAAGTTCAGAGCTCCAAATTACAAGGCTCCCCACACTCTGCACCTCTCAATATAAGCAGACAAACACTAAGCTCACAGTGACAGCCCTCCCTGAGAGTCTGTTAATGCAGCACCCAAAACACCCACTGCCAGGACAAGGCAAAACCACCCCTGAGGACTGAAAAGGCTGGGAGGGAGACAGAGCTCCTTCCCATCTCCAAGGCTTGTTGCTTGGGTTTTGCACACATGAAGGCACCTGAATTTTCAACATTCATATTTATCAATGTGAGGTGTTTATTCCTTTGGTTATTCCCACCCTGTGGGGGAAATTGTATCCATTAAAATCAAAACAATACTTTTAGAAGAAAGGAGTATCTCTGTCTGATTTCTTTGACTCCTACAGCCTTGTGATACCCCTAAAAATTCCCTTTCTGCCTCCAAAGGAGGAACTCGCCTCATTTGTTACACATTGAGAGTGTTAATATATTGAGAGTGGTCAACAAAACACCTGAAAGGCTTCATGATCAGCTTGTTTCCACCACCCCATCCCCCTTCCAGTCACCCTTGCCAAATGCAAACACTCTCCCCGAGGCAGGGAAATTTGGGAACAGAGCACCTGATGCAGCTTTTCTTCCCAAATTGTCTCACGTGTGTTGGGTGCCAGAGCGAGCCATGTTGTGCCACAGCACCCACTTGTCTCAGGAAAATTGAAATCATTCTGTGTCTAACACTTTGAATGATTTCCCAACTTCTCACTTGCCCCATCTGCTCCTCTCAGCTCAGTTTGATTTGTTTTAGCCTTTGTGTCTGCAGTGGCACCAACAAAACTGCAGCATCACTGCAAGCTCCTCTGCCATGGAGTGCTGCCAAGGCAGGCAGATCCAGGCTCCTCCAAGAGAAAAACACCAAAAAACCAGGATCACTGTCTGGTTCTGCTGTCCCTCCCTTCCTCCAACACGGAGCCATCAACACTGCACTCTAAAACAATGGCACCTGTATGATAACCAACTTCTATAAATCAGATGATCACAGAATACAGCAAAGCACAAGTGCCACAGAGCCCCAGTTTTATTCTGTGAGTTATCCCAATTAGCTTAGGAATTAAGTCAGAATTCCTGGAGCTTAGGTAGCATTTTGCTTCTTTGCTGTTAGCACAGAATCTACAGGACCTTTCAGGTAAAAATACCAGGTGCTTTCCAGCATTCAAAACACTGGGATACTGAAACCAGACACAGAACTTCCAGTGAGGTGGGAAAGTTGATAAAAACAACAGGTGAGATATGCACATCAGAGGGGATTTTTGGTTAAGACACCGCTATCCCTGAATTGCAACAGAATCAGGATACACCCACCTAGGATTTTAAATAGGATCTTAAATATGATGGAAGAAAGATGGTAGAAATAAGCACATGAGGGGGAAAAAAAGCGCCACAATCTGCCCATACAAGTCTCCACTGGAAAAGACTCAGGTCTGACTGAGCAGAACCTTGAAAAAAGAAACTAAAAAATCCCTCACACACATTTGTTCCTCTTCCCACAGGCTTTAAAAGTCAGTGATCACCGGACCAGTGAGAATCCACAAGGATGCAGAGGTACCTGTGAGAAGGGAAGCAGTCCAAGACTCTCCTGAGCCACCAAGCACTGAATACACAATACCTGGTGGGGAACAGCACTGACAGCTCACAGCCCTGACTGTTCCAAGTCACTGAGAGCATCGTGCTGAAGAGAGCCCAGAACTCAGGCAGTGCTCTCAAGGTCTTGAGGCCAGTGAAAAAAACCGCAAACCTCTCCAAAACCTTGGCATACACTTCTTAAAGTGCAAAGCACCCAACAGCACCAGTGACTCAACACAAGGCTTGGTCTGGTATTTTCAAGAGATGTTCAGGATGGGTCAGGTAACCACAAACTTCTGCTTCACTTCAGTGATGTCCCCACACTTCCCACCCCTGGCACCAGCTCCACTCTACTGACCAACTTCTCAGGCACCCACCCCATTACCCCCAGTGCTGTATTTTTCCCCACTGTTCATTCCCTCCTTCCAGTGAGGCTGATGGCATTCAGCTTTACAGTTCAAGAGACACATGACCATCACACCTTTAAAGACAACTCACCAAACACGCTCCTGCAGCACCCAGAGCAGCCAGCACAGAGCTGGGCTGGCCCTGAACTCAAGGAATGTTTCTCAGCAGTCATTGGGGGGTAAATGAGGCAGAAAGGGAGAGAGCCAGGCACCTGCAGAGCTGGGAGCACAGTCGGGTGTGGGAGCTGCAGGGGAAGCAAAGGTGACCAGAGCCAGAGCCAGCACCCGACACTGCAAGGTAAAATATGATGTAGAGCAGGAAGAGAAATCTCCCTGGCAAAAGAGGCTGGCTGCTGCATCAACTGCTCCAGTGAAAGGCACTGCTGCTTCAGTAAAGGGGGAAAATAAATCAGGATACACATCAAATTAACTGCCTTCAATGGCCATGGCATTTTCCTTCAAAAAGCACAACTGCTCCCATCTCTGTTCCAGCCTGTTCACACCTGCTGGCAGGTACAAACCCTGTGCCATTCCTGCTCTGCACTTCTGCAGTCAGGGCTCTGTGATCTCCCTGCCACTGTGACAGTCCCAACAGCCCTGACATCCAGCAAAGCTCCAATCACGGATTCTTGGTTGGTTACTGGTTTGTTCCACAGCATATTGAAAGAGAAGCCACCGGCCTGATGTCTCCAGCCAACTGCAAAATACATTATTAATGAAATTACAGTGGGAACCCTTTTTGTACAGCTCCTTTGTTAAATAATTCCAGACAACTCCATTGCACAATTACAGCATCTGAACTTTGCTTTTCCCATGTTGCCATGTGTTATCTCCACTCTGTCTGCACTTGAAGGGACAATCTGAAGGCACCAGAGTCTCTAATAATTGGGATTATTAATAAACTCTACTCTGGGTCCTCCCACTAACAGGTGTCTTAGACCCTGCACAAGGTGACATTCTTACTACCAGATTGTTATTTTATTTCTTAAAAATTTGTATATGGTCAGTTACAGGAACAGACAAGTATTTCCACAGAAAAACAGCCTATGTCAAAGACAACCATTTAAAATCAAAAGTACTTTTTCGATCTCCATAATTAGAAAGGATTGGGCAAACCATAACCCACAGGACCACCAGTGATGCTCAGCCCAGACCATTCCTCCACATGGGGAGAATGTTTGGTCTCGTGATCAGGCACTACATAACCTGGGTTTGTGCAAAGTAACCTGCAAAGGAAAGAGAAAAAAAGGCAAAAGAAAGAAACAAAAAGCCTGATCAGTCCATATCAGCATCATCAAGGAAGGTTCCACCAGGACTGAGCTGCTCAAGGAGTTGGTAACGGTGCACTGGCATTCCTGTCTCAGTAACCTGTGCAAATCTGGCTCAAGATGATAATCATCAAACCTAATTACAACCTGACAGCCCTTCAGTGGCTTAGACAGTGCTTAAGATTTTATCACAAGTCTCATGATATTCAGCATTCTTCTTAAGCCCTAATTCCTCAAGTCAAGCAGTTACCCAAGACTCTCCACTGCCATGAAACATGGAGCTTCCATGCCATGAGCTTGGAGCAAAGCTTCGGACATGGCCTACACACAATAGAGTGTTTATAAACCTCCTCTCTTTTCTAATATATACATTTAAAGTTCTGTTGGGTCTCTCTGCAAGCTTTGTACAGCTGTAGAGCTGAGTACAGGTATGTCCAATGCCAGCATTGGATGAGAACCAGCAGCTCCAGCAGACAGATCATCACTCTGTCCAACACCAAGGGTAGAGCACAGATCACCAAGTGAACAACAGGCTTAAACCACAGCCACTGGTTAAAAACACAGTGAAATGAATCACCTGCACAACGAATCACCTCAGTTTTCTACCCCTTTGCAACAACACTGGGTGCTTTGCTTGAACAGAACATCGTTTCTCCTGTCTTTTGGAAACACCTCCCACCTCCCATCCTTGAACAGCTTTAACTCCAGACCAACTCAGAAGGCAGCAGGGCAGAGGAGAGGGTGACTACACTTTGTCCTCCCTGTGTGAGGAAGCCCTTGTGGCTGGAGCAGGGCCCAGCTGGCCCTGTGTGCAGTGACCTCGGCTCCTTGGCAGTGCCCCAGAGCAGACACATAGTGGTAACTCCCCAAACACATTTCAGTCTCCAGGCATTTCTGAGCCTGACCTGTCTGTGCCAGAAGCAGTTCCACCCCTTATCTGGGTCCTCAGTCCCCCCACCAAGTTTTCCAGAGCATTGTTTGGGCTTTCAGCACCCTCTACATCCCAAGGCAGGGGGAGCTTTCCTGCAGGAACCCCCTGTGGGAAGCTCTGGCTGTGTCTGCTGCCTGCTTGGTTCATGTGACACCTTCACTTAATTAAATGGAATAGGCAATTCCTTCTGCAGTTCTCCATATGGTTTTAAAAGTCTTTATCAGAAGTGCTTTCTTTTCTGGGCTGACCTTCTCCTGCTCCACTACCTCTCTGATGCTGGGATGACATGAAAGCTTTGTCTAATGAAGGTCTCTCACACTCAGAAAACACTCAGCTAAAAATCTCTCATTTTTGTGTCTATGAAACAGTTCTTGCCTTCCTAACCAATCCAAGCCTAAGCAGAACCTCTAAAAGCAGGATAGTTACCTCATTACCCCAGGTTTCTTCCAGATTATACTTGGAAGACATGACAATACAGAATTAAAATTACCTAGTTCAGAAGGAAAATGAGATACCCACGACTTCTAAACTGAGATCTCTCTGGCTTTGGATCAGGAAGCCTTTAGGTCCACCACATCAAACCAGCAGGTGGGAATTTTGATAATGCAATGAGAAAGCTGGTAATGCTTCAACCCCTGACCTGCTGCAACAGCCAAGAGGGTGAATATTCACTGCAACCCTTCTGCACTTTCTAGACTTGATTCCTCAAGGAACCTCAAATGTGTATAATAAAAACTGAAACATGTCAGACACTCTGCACAGCTGACCTTCACATAAAATTATTCTATTCAATATCATGTAAAAATGATGTATTAGTACCCAACATGCCTGTTAGGCTTTGTAAAGACAGCAGGGATGCTGCAAGGCTTTCCTTTTTCCCCCAACAGTGTGGATTTCCACAGCTCTAAGCCAAGTCCTAAATGTGCTCTACCAAAGCAGAATTAGTATTTGAGAACCTGGAGATCCTGAAGGCCTGATCCACAATCTTCCATGCCCACTAGCCATGGGACAACTGCTGGGAATCAATTTGTATGGAAAAGCACTATGGAGCACTTGTGGTTTAAGTGACCCCAGCAGGAGCCACAGAGCCACCCCCAGCCCTCGCTGAGGCTTTGCTCCAACTCTACACAGAACCTCCTGTGGACCAAAGCCTTTTCCACATCAAAAACACTGAACTAATATAATTCAAAGAATGAATTTAAGCCCATTTGAAAGACAGAAAAGCCAAGTGCAAACATGGTTATTTCAACACCAGAGTTGCAATTCTCAGTTTAGCCTCAGCTTACTGAAGGCATTTAAACATTAAATCTATATAAACCAGTCCTAATCTGAAAGATGTTTCTGATAAGAGTCTGTACCAGCTTAACAGAGCAGGGGAAAATAAATCAGGTGAAAGTGAGACTTGTTCAGTGATCCTGTACATCTCAGACCTGTGACTGGAGGGACTTTGGTCTACTGACACTAATCACACACTTGAACACAAGCCCAACATCATCTCTTCATTCACCAGACAAATAAAATTTCATGTTGGAAAACAGTAATGACAACAGTTAATATTTTCAGTAATAAGTTATCCTCACAAAGAGCACTTGACCTTCGTTGTAATTCCCACACAGCTTGCAGGAAACCACCTGAGTGTGTATAAAATGTAATGAATAAAGAAATATTAAAAACGATAGAATGCTATTAAAGTAGGTCACAATTCAAACAGCACAATTACTGAAAAAATGATGTTTGAAACTCCATCACTCCCAATCCTTCCCACACTGGATGAGCTACTCTGTAATTTGTTTTGCCTAACAACAGCTTCTGTCCATATTGTCTCTCTTTGTCCCCAAAGGTCTGTGACAGCAGCCCATGTCCCACATGACAGCACAAAGCCCACCTGAGGCATGGAATGGCACAGAGCACAGCTTTACACCTGGACAGCACAACATAGGCAGCAAATCTCTCAGGCAGTGGAAGTGTTTGGTGTTATTTTGTGGGTCAAGTCACACAGAGGCAGATGGAATGGGCACTTTATTTACATGGGAAGTCCCTAAATCCATTCACTTTATTTATGAGGGACAAAATGCAGCCTTGCACAGCTATCTGAGGGGCCTTGGACCAAATCCATTGTTATTTTACAAAGATGAGCAAGAGTGGCTTCCTCTGAGGCTTCTGGATGACAATGATGATTCCTTTGACCCTTAACATTATATTCCACAATTTCTGAATATCTTAAAAAGCTCAGAGTTGGGACTTTGACTCCCATTCTAAGAAGGGATGAGCACAATTAACACCCACCTGTATGTTAGGGTGAGTCTGACAGAGCTGTGACAGAGCGAGGAGACTCCCCAGCACTGAGAGCTGCCCCTCACATTTGTGTGCCCCACAAATCCCACACACACTGCACCATAACCCCGTGGAACACAGCTTGGAATGGCCAGCTCTTCACTTCTAACCCCAAATTCAGGCCATGGATGTCGGTATTGGCTTTAGTCACCCCTACACAGATCACACACCAACCCAAACTGTTCACAAATATGTGAAAATACAGAAATCAAGTCCCTGCAAACAAAATGTATCACTTTATACAGTATGTATATTTTGAGTGATTTTGAAACAGCATTTTTAATTACTGACATTGATGTTACCATGAGAGTTTGGGGGGAAATTCCTATATAAATAGCAAAACTATTTGCTACAAGGAGAGTATTAACCCTGCTATCTTCCAATTATCTGTGTTGCACATGAATATCAGTGGCACACATGGGTTAGAAGAACAGCCTCCCTATGTTTGAGTCTGCAGGAAAACCAAAGTCTCAGGACAGGAAAGGAAAAGTAGGAAAGGGAAAATAAAGTATCTACCACCACATTGCCCTTTTTGTTAATACAATTCTAGGGTGAAGTCTGGATGCTTATCTAGCTTTATCTCCCAGCATCTGCCCCTGCCTCATGACCTCTAAGATAGTCTGCAAGCACTTTGATAAAGAGATTAAAGGTAACTCAGCAGATCCAGAGCAACCCTCGAGTTCCCAGAGCCACATTTGGCTGAACCACAGCAAAGGCACCATCCCTGAACCCCCAAAAGAACACAAGGCCTCTTTTTCCCCAGAGGAGCCCATTGCTTCCCCTGCCTGCATACCAAAAGCACTGAGATAAAAACACATTTGTAACCAGACTATGACTTTCCACAGGGAAGAAGTGCTTGTTTGTTGGTTCATTTCAGAAAAGATTCAAGTTCAGATTGCTAAAAGAAGAATTGTGATTATAGAGAAGAAAATATTTTATGCACCAACTCCTTTCTCCAGAAACACCAGTTTCAGTGAGATTTATCATCTTTACTATTAACAGATGATTCTTCAATCCATTACTCCTCATAAAACAGGGAAGAAAACCAGCACAGTAGGGAAGGAGGAAAATATGTCCATGGCAGGGGGACTGGAACCAGCTGATCTTTAAGGACCCTTCCAACCCAAACCATGGCCAGCTCAGGCTGTAGGGGAACTATCGAAATTGGAACTGGGCTTTGGTGTGCAAAGCTGAGTGTCTGGATTTCCTTTCAATTTAGCAGCTCAGGATGAAGAAAACCCCTGGACACATGGAATTGCAAGGCAGGTGTTCCCAGAGAGCCTCGAGCCCATGGGAGGAAAGCAGATTGACTAAAGCAACTCATCCTGAGGGAGGGCAAAGCACTCACTTCATCCTCATGAAGAAGTGAAAGCTCAGGCTTTCAAATGAGATGCAAAATAGAGCCCTGACCATTCATCGTCATTAAAGATCCCATGACAATTCCTGCAAGAGTAAAAATGTTAACTAACATGTCCTGGCCAATATCCAACTCGGATAATTGCATTCTGCTTCCTAAATTCCCCTTGCAGTTTCAATTGGATTAGTTTTTCTTCATTTCTCTTCCCTAAACCCCTCCTGCATAATGTTTCCAGCCCGGAATGGCTGCTCTATTCCACTCCAGAGGTGTGTGAATTACCAGTGCTGGGCAATCCCAACATACAGTTTGGATATATTAGTCAGGGAAAACACTCTCTGAGCCAGAGTAATACCCTCACCTCTCACTGAGGAGCGTTTAACTTCTCAAATGAGAAATCCCTCTGATGTTAGTAAGATTTATTTTTTTTTCCTCTAAAAATATTGCCCTGCAAGGAATGGTACCAAACCAGCCTCCTGCCAATTAGAAAAGTCCTTTGCTGGGCCATATCCTCAGCCTCAGGAAACAGCTGCAGATGCTTTGACTTCAGTAGAGCTCTGCCTCATTAAAACAGGAGTAAATATTCATACAGTGTTTTTCCACTAAGTCACTCATGTTTAAATGTTGGAAGAATCAAAGGAGTTGGCTGTTGAATGCATCAATCTGTGGATGTAAGAGAGGAATATCGGAATGTGTTCCTTCCCTTTTAACCAGCTTGCAAATCTTCATGCTGCTTTAAGGGAAAGTTGGAGGATCTTTAACTTGGCATACTGATGAAAAATGAAAGTGCAGTGAAATATGAATCTCCTGTTGTTTGTTAGGTGTATTCTACTGTAAGTACTCCCAAGATTGTGGAGGCAAACTGAAAAGTCCTGACCTGATGCATTTTCTGAAACAGGAGGAGCAAAGGTGATTTATGTGCATAAAAGCAAAAACTGACAAGCCTTTGATTTTCTTGCAGAACGATCCCAAAACGACTGTCAAGACTGCTTAGGTTTTTTGCCCTCTGCTCTTCCTGTAATAGGACCATTTTATCCAACATGCTGTTTTATAGACAACGTGTATGGGGTCACTTCCACCTGCTATCCAGGTTACTCAAAAGAATGCTCCTCATTCCCTCTCCCAAGAGCTCTTAGCAGCAGCCAAGATCAGATTGTTTTCACTTCCAGCCTGCTTTGGCATCTGGTAAAGCCAAAAAGCACAAACATGCCACTTGCTGCCTTCTTTAGAGCTCTGAGAGCAGAAGGACATCCTTACAGACCCGAGAGCTCAGCTGTAGGCAGCCTGCAGCCAGATGAACTGGGAGCACAGGGAATACACCCATTTTGGTATTTTCTCAGTGTCATAACCCCCTCCTGTGCCCGTTTGAGACAGAGGTCCCTGGGAAGGCATCCCCGTGTGCCAGCCCCAGGCTGGGCTGGCTGCAGCATTGTTCTTACTGCCCTGCACAAGGTGTGGATGGACCAGGGGGATGGGAGGCCTCCGGCAGCATCCCAGTTCAGCAGCAAACACTCCAATGGGTATGGAAGTGAGTGGTGACATCAAAGGCTGGTACCAGAGAGTGAACACCAGGCACAAGCATGACTGAGTCTCATCTGACGAGCACAGATGGATCTGATGTTGCATCCTAACAATATTATTTATTATTTAAAGCAAACAGAATTATTCCCTCTCCCAGCCCTGGTTTGAGCAGTTTATACATTTAATTCAATTTTAAGAGCTATGTATTTGTTTACTAGAGCAAATAAAAACAAGTAATGAAGAGCTGCAGTTAAAGAGAAGTAACCAACCTGCTTGTCTTCTGTTGAAAATTAAATTTTTAGCACCAAATATCGACATTAGAAGGTCAGCAGCTTAGTACCATGTCTGCTTTTCACACCTCCCAAGTACACACCAGGATTCATGCTGACCTACACTTCAAGCATTACATCCCAAAGAAACCACCCAAAACCAGGTGGGGTTCCTCAGAATAAACCTTAATCTCTTTGCCCACACCATCAACCTCAGGAATCTTCTTTCCCTTTCATCTCTAGTTTTCCTTGCCTTCATTCCTCGCAGCATCACAGGGTAAACCAGACACAGAACAGAATGATGGTATCATGTACCACTGCACTCTACTTGGTCAAGGAAAGATATTCAAGCTGGAGACCTCTCTGTCAGTTAAAGGAAGAAAGGAAGTTAAAAAAAACAAACAAAACAAAACCACAACAAAACACACACACAAAAAGCACTAGAACCTGTTGAAAAAAAAGGAGCTTTGCTTCATTAGATTTTGGGTTAAGATTTACCACTCACACGAATATCTACAAGCAGTTTAACACCACAGTTTAAAAAGCACAATCCATTCAGCCCAATTTCCTTACATCCAACATAATTACTTCCCAGAGAACTACTGAAGTCTACTGAAAACAGAGCTGCAGCATCAGAGGGTTATTTGCTCCAAGGACCTTTTTAATATGGCTGTGTTGTGATACTGCAGTGCAAGAGCCTCTCCAGCCAAAGAAATGCAGCTCAGAAACACAACTTGTGGGCAATGAAAAACACATTTGCTTCAATTTGCCATCATTTAATAATAGCATTATTTAACAAGATCTTTTAAAACGACCAGCCTCACAGGGCACAGCAGGGCACTTCTTCCCACCAGACTCCGAGGGCACCAAAATGAATTTCATTCCTGCAACCCAAACATTCAAAGCAATCAGCAGCACCAGAAAGATCACGTTTAACAAGGGAGAAAAACATTTTGAGACCGACCAGAAAAAAAGAGCTCCCTCTCTATATCCCCCCACACACGTTTTACTTTAAAGCTGGCAAGGAAAATAACAGTGTTCCACTGGAAGTAACAACATATTTGTCATAGCACTTTGATTTTCATTCAAAACCGAGAACACCCTGAATTTGCACACATGGGGAAGCAGCTACCAAGATCTGGCTGTATTCTGTAACACATCACTAGTCAAGCCCATATATCCTGGCATAATTATTTTCCTACAAGGTTATGCCTAATTGGCCACTAACCTCACTGATTAATCATCTACACTACAAGAAGGCGTTGAGAAAAAGGCAGAAGGGCAAAAAAATATTTATTCGGGCTGCAAATATTAAGCCAAGAAGGGACAGCTGGTTCAAGTTGGTCCTTCCCGGCTGGCACGCAGAGGTGGATGCCGAGAAAACCCCGATCCAGAGTCACACACAACACACACACACGCGCAAATAAGAAAGGAACGGGTGTCTCACGTTCATTCTCAGCACGGAGATGCTCACTACGGCTCTAAGTTGGCTGTGCACGGCTCTGGAAGTGTTAAATCCTCCCGCACGGCCGCGGAGCGCGGCTCCTGCCGCTCGCATCCCCGCCTGCCCGGGCATCCCTCCCCGCCTCCGCGCCGGCTCCGCCGCGCCAGCGCCTCCCTCCCGGCGGACAAACTTTGCGCTCAACTCCGCGCTCGGCCCCGCCGGGACCCTCAGGCGGCGGCGGCGGCTCCTCCGAGCATCGCCCGCACGCCGCTCCCGCAGCCCTGAGCAACCGAGCGCCGAGCGCAGCGCCGGCGCACGGCGGGCCGAGATGGGAGCGCCGCTCCGCTGCGCGGCCTGGCGCGAGACGGCGGGCAACGCCCCCTAGCGACGGGAGCGGGGCGGGGCGGCAATGGGGTGCTGGGGGCGTGGTCTGCGAGAAGTGGGCGTGGCCAGCTGGGGCTGGTCAGACGGGCGGGGTCAGTGAGGGGGCGTGGTCGGGGAAGTGGGCGTGGCCTGTGGGGAAGTGGGCGTGGCCTTGGTGCTGTTTGTGGCTGCGTGGTCAGCGCTGCGGCTGGTACACAGAATTAAGGAAAAAAATCACAGGATCACAGAATTTTTGAGGTTGAAAAACAGCCCCGAGATAACCCATGGTCCAACAGCACCGTGTCAACCTGACCACGGCGTTCAGTGCCGCGTCTTTCCTTAAGCACTGCCAGGAATGGTGACTCCACCCCCGCCACAAACAGCCCCTTCCAGTGTTTAACAACACCTTGTATGAATGAAATTCCTCCTAATGTCCAACCTAAACCTTACCCGGCACAGTTTAAGACCGTGAAAAAAACAACACAAAGCCAGTTCACTCCTGTTGCCATTCATACAGCCTTTAAAAATCATTCCCCTGCCAGTAAAACCCAGAAAGACATTATTTATATTTTACCAATATCTACTTCACACCTTCCTAAAGAGCACTTGTTTCTGTTCCTCTCCACAGGCACATATCCTAGTGGGGTTTGAACAATTTTCAATTGTTCAAAAATGTTATTTTATCGACTTTCCACAGTTACTTTTTGTGCAAAGATTAATTACTTTCAGTAGATTTGACCAAAACACCATTTGCTCTGTTGTGATAACCATGTGAGTTTAAAATCAGTTTCTGCCCTTCTGTGTGAAGACCATTTCACCTCTCAAAAGTAAACACATGTGAGCATATTTGTTACCCATGTTGTGCTCTAGGACGGTGTTTCCAACAGCTGAGATGATTTTTTATCACAAAGAGCTAAGAAGCAAATCAGTGGTCCAGTGTTGCTGTTTTCCAAGGCACAGGGTGTGTGTAGGTGGTCACTGAGAGGTGATGATATTTCCATTCCCCAGAAACTTCATGTCTTACTTCATGTTTTACTCAGGATGAATTCTTCTGATTCTGCCTTCAACTCGCTAATGGAAAAGTTCTGAAAGTTTTCAAAGTAGCAATAATAATTTAAAGTGGTATTGTATGATCATAGTTAAAATGCCTTTTATATTTCCTGCATGAGTACTTTCCTTTCAGTATATAAGCATCCATTTCAGTACAACTCCTTGGTAGTACTGCTCTCCCCTCCAAAATGTCATTTTTCCAAAGGATCCATCCACATAATTTCTGTGGTTCAAGTGTGATGCATAAAGACATAAGAGGAAAAAAGCTGCTCCTCCATCCTCTGCCTTTGCTTCCAAGTGAAACTCTTAATTTCCGTGCCATTTCAGTAGCTAATTATGCATGAAAGCCACACACACTGGCTCATTTTTCTCCAAAGAAAGAGCAGAATATTGTCAGGAGCCTTTTTAAGTAACTTTTTCTTGGAGTTATCTCTAAGCTGCGACTGCAGATCTTCACATCACATTTATTGAGCAGATGGCAGAAGCACATGCAAGTATTTAGAAAAAAATAAAATTGTGCCAAGCGTTTTTTTCTGGGTTTTTTTGCTGTGTATATTTGGGAACCTTATCACATGGGTGTATTTTTTCTTACATTGATTTTCTTCACAGTGTCTTTTCTAACAGGTGGGCCACTGAAGAACTGTTGCGTGGATTCTGTAATTGTATTTCTACAAATAGAAATGACAAGTCTTTCTTCAGACTTGCCAAAAGTAGATGCCAGAGGAGAGAGTCTGATCCCAGTATAAAATTAATCCTTTGGAAGTATAAGTTCATAGCAAAAAACAAAACAAAACAAAAAACCCCCACAGGAATTCTTTGCATTTGTGATTACTATGGAAGGCAATGAAGAGGTTCCCACCCCCACACCTTTTTTTGCATCTGTCTCATGTCAAGGTGGAGGCCGAAGAGCCCATGAACAGACAAGATGAACGGTAAACTTGCAGGGATAGATGGTACTTTCCCAAATTCTTCAGAGGAACAGGGGGAATGAGATGGCACAGCACAGTTGTATTGAGCTGCTCTAAGTACGTTGGCTGTGGGGGACTGGAAAGTGCCAAATACCTGGGTTTGGGAAGGAATTCTAGCAGAGATTTGAAGGGGAGCTCTGTAAGCCTGTAATAAATAATAGTTTTAGTGGGAGCCTGAGTATTATATTCTTAGGAAGAGCCCATGTGGCTCTGATAAAGGGATATCATGTCTCACACATCTATTGCAGTTCCTAAAGGTGTTAACAAACACACAGAAAAAAATGATCTGGTTGCTCAGATTTCAAAAAACTCCTTTATCAAAGCTTTAACAAGGTTTTTTGAAGTAAACCTAGCAGCCATACTTTAAGATATATTCATTTCAATGAATGGTTAATAGATAAGAAATAGATGATGGAAGGAAATGATCACTGAATGGAAAGATCACCCAAAGAGTTGTTGAAAAAACCAGACATTGCTTTTCTTCATGTTCTAAAAGCCCTGGAAAGAGAGAGAAGCAGTGAGATGACAAAAGGTGTAAACATATAGACAAGGTGGTCTTTTTCTTCCCCTGTGCTTTTACATTTTACTCATCACAAATTCCAACAGTCTGAAACTTGGCATTGCATTAGCCTCGTGTTTCATGCGCTTATGCAGGTTAAGTTAGGAGTTGTAGAATGAAAGAAATCTAGGGGTGTTTTGATAAATGTAGGCACGTTTTAAGCTTAATTTAGTAAATAAACTAGTACCAAAATTAGTGTTGCTGTCACTTAAATTACTGAAAAAGTCCTATCTGCCCCAGACCACTCTTTTGCAGCAGTTTTATTTGTTTAGAAAAATACTTTAACTCATGTTTATTCAACACTGGAGCAGTGCTTCCATATTTAATTTGCAGGTTACCTGAAGCTCAGAGACGTCCATAAATTATTAAAGAGAAGCACAGGGTAGCAGGATTTGCAGTGACACGTTGTGTATTCTCATGAAGAGGAATCAAACTTTGTTTTCATGTAGCTCCCTTGAAGATGATTCTGTGCTACGCTAAAGATTTACTTTGAGTATTTATGTGGGTGTTTCTAGAACATCAGCACAAGAGTATTACAGAATCCAGAGGAGAACATTAACTAGTGGCTATTTTTTTCTATTGGCAGTAATAAATTTTAGGAATACAAAAGTCCTGAAAGACATGGAATACTTCCAGCTCACACAGGAGTGACCCAAGATTCAGAAGTAGGGACTGAGATGAAGTTCTGTACAAGGTCATAGGAGATTTACATTCTGTGTCAGTGGAGAAATCTGTATTTCTCTTCAGGGTCCCTTTTTTCAAAAATAATTGATTTTTAAGTTGTACATTCTAAAGGAGAAAACTTACTACTTTACTTTCCAATCTGACAGATTGTGAATGATTTTGATTTCAGTAGCACACAAGCCCTTCACAAGTGCTTCAGGACTAGGAGGGGTTTTTTTTTCATTTGGTTGTTTTTGCTATTATGTGGCATTTCAATATTTAACACATTTAGCACATTTTTGTTTGAATATTTAATTTTAGGTTGTGAAGGTGGCTTAGAGCTGGAAAATAGAACAGAGACTAATGAATTATATTATGCAGGAATGTTTTTATGGCTAATGCATAAAGATGATAAAGGACTTGACAGGCTAAAAATGTCTCCTGCATCTCGGGAGGGAGGGTGTCAGTGGCATTTCATCCATAGCAAGGCACAAGTCCTCGCTATTAAAAAAGTCAAATGAGATCATCAGACTTTTATCTAAATATAACAAATTATAAATATGCAAAAACTAATGTATAGTGTACCTAGGATTATAATTAGCCAGATTCCATTTCTTATTTACCATAAAAACTGGGGTAATTCATTGGGGTTTGGGGTTTTTTTTTGTGTGGATATTTCTATTTTATTCAAAACTTTTCCTGATGAGCAAAATGTTTATTTTTTTTTCCTACAGTGGGAAAAATAAAATAATGGTTGGGGGTAAAACTGTTTCATCAGGTCTACTTACATTTGGTTGTAACGTTGGAATTACTTTGATGTAATTATATGCCAGAGACAAGTAGCCTGAAATTAAAAGGCTTTCTGAACAGGTCTTACAGACTGTTCTAAGAGGCAAATCCTTACCTACTGACAAAAAGGAACAAGGAGTTTAAGATTTTCCAGCCTCTTCTTCCTGTGTTTTGGATTTTTTTCTGTGATTATTCTCTCCTCACAAGTTGTGTTGCACAGGAAAAAGTTGCATTTAAAACAGTTTCTGAAGACAGACAAAGGAGACTGTCTGGTCCCATGTGACACTGAACAAAGTGATGAAAACTGGCTGCTTCACCACTGGTGGGTGAAAATTGTAGCCAAGTTTCTTAACAAATACTTTTTGAAAAGTTAGTTTTTAAATTTTATTCTGTTAATTGTGTATTAGTGAAAATAGGATTGTATTATTGTTAGTAAATGGGTAGGAGTTCTATTTTAGGCATTCTCCAAAATGTGTTGTCAACAGAGGATTTTCCTTTTATAATAAAGTCAGTAAATGATAAAAACCAGCTAATTGGAAATGCAAGGTTAAAGCCATAACGACTGGCAGTCATAAGAATTATATTGTGATTGTTATAGGGCTTGAAGCTACTACAAATACTGCAGTGTTATGGCATTTCCACACAATGATATCTCTCTGACATTTTTGCTTTTGCAGACACTGAATTTTGAAATAATTGTCATTTATTGTTCATGGCAATAGAACTAAAACAATCTAATACAGAACTGTCAGATTCTGCAGAGAACTGTAAATTTTAAATGCTTATTTTTCAAAGCTCCTTCTCTGCTTAGCAATTACAGCTTGCCTGCAATATCAGTCTTTTCTAAAGGTTCTTCTGTAAATGTGAAATGTGTGCTGACTGTTCTACATTTAGATATGTAGATACAGTATAAAAAGCTGCAGCTGACTTAGTTGAAGCTTCCTTTGGTTGTTTTTTTTTTCCAATCAGTGGATAAAAACAGGCAAGTCTTGGCTGTAGCTCTTACTAAAGATTTCTCATGTCCAATGCACAAGTAGTTGTTCAGTATGGCAGAAGGGCTGTTTGAACAAAGATCTCTAGCCTCTTTCAGAACTATTTTCTGTAGAATTCATCAGAAATTATCAGGGAATAACCACTCAAAAATTCAAAAGAGTAAATGTTTTTAAATGCTAATTGTCTGAACTCATCAAGCTTCAGAAGTAAGCTTGTAAAACAGAGGAAATTCTGTGAGTGAGCTTAATTAGTTAAATCGAGAATGATGAAAGAAGTTAATGGAAGATTAGTTCTTTGCCATTGTCAATACAAAATATTTGTACAATAACAGGCCTATGATAAATTTTAAGATGAGCAAAGAGGTTGACCCTAAACAAGCACTAATATTTTGGTCAAAATAATTGGCAGTAGGAACTAAACATTACTGAGAACAGATTACAGAAATGCAATATCCAAAATTAAGAGGAAGAACATCTAGTAGATCAAACCTGTTTAAACTGCATTTTCTTAAGGAAATTCACTTCATCTTGAACTTGTAGAGAGGATTTACAGTACCTTTATTTTCCTCAAAAAGTGAGATCTTTTTCATTCTTTTAAAGATGTTGAACTCTCTTCAAAAGATGCATTTTGCTGCTTGATCTATTTTGAATAAAGTGAGGCTGCTGTTGAGTTGGAAGCTACTTAATGGCAGTATCGTTGTTCTGGGTGGGATAGTGCTGATTATGGTGGTGTTCAGGTCAACATGAAGATCTCTATATAGTGCTTATAGGCCTAATTAATTTGCTTAAACACAGGTTATCAGTGCCAGCTGAGATGCCTCAGGGTACTTGAGAACCTGGACAAGTCTCTTAGTGGTTACACCCAATGATGTGATGCTGGTGCCTTTCTGGAGCAGGTGGTAATGTTTATCCACAGTGCTATTACCCACTTCACTGGCAAATATTAATAAATCTGCCAAGATTTTCAGTCATGGTTATTTATACCTCTTGGAAGACACACAAGATGCTCCTGAATGGAAATTCCAGATGCAGTTGTCTCCTTTACAATGATAAGACATTTCCATATATACCTCATGCATAAATAATCTAATTGGTCATCACCTTGTTAAGAGTATCATCTCTTCAGAACTCATAAAGAATTGAATCTTTTTTAAAGAAAGATATTTCTACATTTAATAGTTGCAAGGCAGAGGCAAAGGTTCAGGATTTTGGGTATTTTGTTATACTGGTGTGTTTCAAACTCCCTCATATTCATAGGAGAGAATTGTATTTTAATATAAATAACATATTGATGCTCACAGGTAAAGTGAGTTTGGGCGTTTCCAAAGCTCTACAGTGCAAGTAAATTCAGTATACCCATGTTTAAATGTCCTATTTTTCTTACTACCAAGGCTTGCAGAGACTAAGTAGCTTATTCTTTTGTCTCCATTACTGTGTGCCAGTGCTATCAGAACTTCTCAGGCTGGCAGCTGAAGGCATTTCCTGTACAAACAGAGCTCTTGGAAATTCTCCAGCATTTCAGCTGTGCTGCTGGATGCAGGAGCCCCTTAGCTGGGTTGATAGCAGTTGGGCAGTAATGCAGTCACGGAAATAACTTGAGTAGTGCTTGGTTTCAGTCACCTCAAAGCTTCAGAAGTGAATGTGCCTCCCACAGAACGGTTGAGGTTGGAGGAGACCTCAGATGTCACCTTGTCCAACCCCAGGGCTCACACAGGGACTGCCTCGAGCCAGTTTCCCAGGACCGTGTCAGACTGTCCTGTGAGAACTATCAGATACTCTGGGGCACTTCAAAGCCTTTATAGGCCTATGTTTAAGTCACTGAGTCACTCCCAAGGGGTTCTAAAGAGTATGAGCTGATTAACTCTTTAGGCTTCAGCCGCTTTATTGTTATTGTAGCCTCTTTACTGGACTTGTTCCAGTATATGAATGTTTTTTCTTG
>JAOXXN010000120.1:27670365-27686151 GCA_026770055.1 Myrmophylax atrothorax
TGGGCAGCCGGAGCAGGCAACAGGCAGCAGCTGGGAAGATTCACGTGCACTTGGGCAGCGGAGGTTGGTCTCTCACATCCAATGTAGACACCAAGAGGCGTTCTGGGCCCAGTAGGATGTGGCATCGCCTTTCCTTCCCATCCTGACTTCGTTTCCTTGGGATTCTGCCTGGCTGTCCCACAAGAGGTTTCCTTCCTGGCTGCTGCTTCTCCTGTGCAGGAAGGTGTCTGCTGTTGCGGCTTGAAAATGGACTTTGAAGGCAGAAATACTTCGGAGTGAGAGGCTGTAGCCACGGTAGATCCAACGTCCCTTGCTGTTCACAGGTGGATGTCGTCAAGTGTTCTCTGGGAAGTCCCGGCCTGCCAGCGCTGTCGATAAGGGACTGGCCTCCTGGGCAGTGCTCAGGAACGAGAATCACCTGTGTGCACAGGTGTATTTCTCACTTTTCTTATCCACTCCTTCAACGGGATGTCACCAAACAGCAAAATTAATCCCTGGCAAGGAAGAAATTTATGGGTGAGCTCGCAAGCCACAGCAGTGAGACAGCGATTTAAGTTGTCCTCTAATTCTAGGAGCTCAAGCTTGTAATAGCTAGAGAATGAGGCTTAAGCTGCTTTACATATGCCTTCATATGTAAGATCATTAAGGCATCTGTGGTTATTGTACCTCATGGCAGAGGGAGCCTTGCTGGGGGTGTTAATAGTTGTGGAATTTGGTGGTTACGGGAAGGTGTTAACCTTTTGTCAGTGTGACCTGACACATTCGAGTAAACCACTTTCTCTGGCCCCAATCTCTTACCTGCTCTCCTGTGTCACATATTTATTACAAGAGTAGCAGCTCTTCCTGCTTAATGGGTTTCTTCCATGCAAACCTGGAGCCGTTTGACAATGGCTACCTCGGATATTTTGTTATCCTTAAATCCTGTGTGTTAAAAGATGAATAAAGCTGTCAAATACCCTATTGATTATGTGATTGAGGTGTACCCTTATTGCCCTTCTTATGTTGAGTACCTTCCATTCTGTTCCTTTCCTGGGGTTTGGATGAGGATGGGAGGAGGACCCAGACCTACAAAACAGCACTGAACGTGCAGTCTGTCGGCCCAATCTGCTCCCAGCCACCTCATCAGTTTGAGGAATGCAACTGTTAGCAAAAATATAGGTCAAATCTCAAGCCCTGAATCCTTCTGGTGTTAAATTATGGTGTCTCTCACTTAGAGGCCCCAATAGTTTTCTTCCTGATGTCTTCTTGCCTGGTAGAAAATTTGCCAGGTTCAGACAACGATTGGATAAAGCCACAGTTGCAGACTTGTGGTTCAGATACCAAGGGATATCTGAGGTGGAGTTTAGTTCCAACTCCAGCAGATTCCTCCCTGCATTTAGGAAAAAAATTGCCAAAGGCAGGCAGGGCCATCAGTTGGGTTGAAGAGTTTGGTATTGGTGTGATTGACTCTCTGAGCTTTGGGGACTTGCAAAGAAAGGGCACAACGATGTGTGTCTGTACAAATGCTTCTCTGCAACCCCATCCAAACAAAGAGACACACTGAAAGGGATCTATATGCAAGGGATATTCATTTCCATTCCTTAAACGCAGATGTGCGAGCAGAAAAGCCCCGCGAGTGCCTCTGAATCAGAGCGTGCTGGAGCGCTCCCACAGAGCAGGGCTCGCAGTCAGGGGGGAGCAGAGCCACAAACAGCTGGGCCAGCTCAGGAGCGAGCCCCGGGAGAGGGAGAGGCAGCGGAGATGCTGCAGAGCTCAACTGCAGTGAGGGACTGATTAGACTCGTCTTGGAAGAGGCAGAGTTTGAAATGGAAATGAGGAGGAGATTTCCCTGCCACACTCCCGGCCTCTACAGCAGACGCTGCTCTGAGAGAACAGGCAAGCAGGCAGCACGCTGAGGGGACTTGTGTTCCACCATTATTCTGCTCATCCCAGAGCTCTCATTTAATTGTTACTCCAAAAGTTTCATACAGGAATGAAACATTAACAAAAAACTACTTCTACCTTCACATCTTGACATAGGTATCGAGGTCTCCCTGCATGTGGAGACTTCAGCTTGTGTACTCAAAGCAGAGCAAATTAGCAGTTCCTTACACAAGTCTCATCTTTATGGGCTTGGAAAGAGGATACTCCCCGCAATGCAATGGAAAGGACTCCAGAGGCAGGAATTCCAAAAGCCTCACATCTGAGCTGCAGTCAGTACACTGCAGAGAGTCAGAGAGTGCCAGAATGGTTTGGGCTGCAAGGGATTTGAGATCATCTTGTTCCAAGCCCTGCCATGGGCAGGGATGCCACTCATTACATCATGTTGCTCCAAGCCCCATCAGGTGTCTGAGAATGCCTCAGGTCACAGAACTACTCAAGCCAAGATTCCCATGAGGAACCCAAACCCACCTTCACTGGCATACTGCAGCTCTCCCCCAAAATTCAAAACTTCCTGGTGAGGATCAATGCAAACACCTCGCGGACTTTTGTTTCTGCCCAAAAGAGAAGTCTGATTTGTCTTGTCATCAACCTTCATTGCACCTTCATGGGGCTTTTTCCTCCTTTTTTATGTTTTTAGGAACCTCCTGGCTTTCTCAGGCAGAACATGCCACTTCTGATGGTACCTGAAAAAAACAACAACAACAAAAAAGATAAAGAAACTTCAGGTCTCTGTTTTAGTCATAACAGAGTTACTTAATCAAATACATACCCAGGAATACGACAAGTCTCTGTGCAATTATAAAGGTTCTGAATTTCATACTGCAATGCTTTATCTTTAGTCCTTTCCATCCATGGAACAGGTGTCATTCCCCCCATTTTGCCAGACAGCTGCTGCTTGGCCAGTGGCACTGCCTGGGAGGAGTTCAGGTGTTATGGCTTGACTTTTACATCTTTCACATACATACAGACACGTACAGAGATACATATAGGGAGTTTAAAAGAGGTTTCTGAGATACTTCCCAATAAAATGTATTACATCACTGGAGAATCCACTACATACACTAAACTCCAATCTTTGGGTTAAATACTCAGGGGTAAATGTTAGTCTGGATCTACATCCACAATACACACCCCCACATCCTTCATCCACTGCAAGAACAATGCAGTATTTTTTATGCAGCAGTCACCTCCAGAAAATACTACTTTCCAAGGCAGAAGTCAAAAAATATTAATAGCAATTGCACTGTTTCTTCCTTAAAATATATTCCTCCATATGATTTCTCTAGGGGAAAACACAGACCTCTTTTGACTGCCTTGCTTTCCTTTTCCAAAGTATTTGAGAGATCAAACTTCAATCGTTTAAATATTAATTAAAAAAATGAAGTTAAAAATTGCCTAATGTTGTGTCTGGACATATTTATACCAGTAGCAGTACTGTAACCATACAGGAAACAAACCCAATACACATTTCCCCAGTCACAAATAAACTAATTTCTAAAATCAGCTATTTCTAGACTAGAGTTTATATTCAATTCAGAAAAATAGAATGGTGGCTTGAGGGGAATTCCTGCTTAAAAGTGATTTAACAATAAATTAGTGCAAAACATACGTAATGTGTGTAGGACTGTTTTGCAGAAATGAAGATGGTAAATTCAGCCAAGAAATTATTTGCTGTGAATTATTCACTGAGTCCTGTTGGTTCCTGAGCCTTTATGAAGGTTCTGTGGAAAGCAGGGGGGAAAAATCAAGTATATGCAAAGCAAAACAGCATCAAAAGTCAAAGAAGTCTCCAAGGGAGATGAACTTCAATGCCACAGTAGGGTAAACAAATGGAATTATTTACAATATAACATTATCATTGGGATGATATTTTATTCATTATTTAGTCACACACTGAGTCTCCCTTGTAGCCTGTGGTACATGACCCAGGTGTTTTGTTCCCTCTTTCACCGACCATGTCTGTGTGTAAATGATATGGTTTATTTAATGTTTGTATCCATCACACCAGCTACTGCCTCCTCCTGTTCAAAGCATATCTGTTTCCCTCCACCTGCTCATGGGGCCATGCAGATCTCCAGGCTGCAAGAGAGTGGAAAATGGGCTCAGGATCCTGATACTGCCCTCAGGTGGGCCTGAGTTCCACTGCCTGTGGCTGTTTGTGCTGCAGATGTCCAACACTCTAGCCTGAGTTTCAGGAATGTCACTGTTTCCTTCCCAGTCTGTCAGTGCAGTTCTGAGCTGAGGCACCTCTTGGTTTAATCCCCTGATCTGCAGGGATGCCGAGGGGGGCCGGGATGGGGGCGGCTCTGCTCGGCAATGGGAGACAGCCAGAGGCGGATACCGCCGGGATTAGCGGAATCCAACTGCTACAACTATTCAAGCCCAAGACTAAGGAGGATAAAACCTCTTTTCCTAGTCAATCAATCATTGTGATTGACTTGGAAAAAAAAAAATCAGTGGAAGTTAATGAAATCAGCGGAATTATGGCAGATGACACTGCTGAGAAGGCCTTGTGTTAGAAACATCCCACTATTGCTGGGAAGGGAAGTCAACAAATGACAAGAATCCTTATAATGAAGAGCTTATCAAAGCACTTTATGCCATCAAGCACTACCTTACAGATACCAGGTATTACTTTTCTTAACACTTAAGGAAATTAAGAGCCATGAGGATGCTTGAAACATCACAAGGCACTCGGAGCGAGCCGGGAGCGGAAGGTGACATATCGCTGTACATCCTGAGTGATTAAGGAGGTTACCCAGGGAAACAGAGAGTCATTGCTGGCTGAAGCTGATCCCTGCTCTGCTGTCACTGCCAGTTCCATCTGAGAGCAAATCCCAACTCCAAGACTTCTGAGCTTCCTTCCCAACTTTTTCTGCGTGATCCCCCACCAGCCCTATGAGAACAATTACACGCTCTGTCTCCTCTCCTTCCTATTGGATTGTCTCAAACAATAAAGGTGTTTGCAAATATTGTCTCCCTGAAAACAAGGACCTTCAGATGGTGATTGCTGCAAATGAGGATTTTGCACTGGAAGAGTGAGCAAACCTCAGTAACAAATGCAAAGCTACAGGCTGTGAACAGCCCTGTGTGGCATTCTGGGCGCGTCAGACTCAGTTTGACTTGACTTGCCAAACTCATTTGATCCCAGCTCTCCACAGCCTAATGAAACCAGGATCGGCTTCATTTGCTCCAGGTGATTTCCTAATAGCTGATTCACATTCCTCTAATAACCCATCCCCACCTTCCTCATCCAGGGTGTGCACGGAGCCAACTGAGACTCTGACACAGGCTCTGACACTGACAAATGCCTCTGTTTGATCACCTGAGGTTGTGTGAATCTATCACATACACATCAAAATCAAACACAACATAAGGGGAGCATTAATTAAACCGTATCAAACACACACCTGACAAGACTGTGATTTAAGTATAAAACTGCCTGAAGAATTGTGATTCCATATTTTAGTTCATAACCCACTTTTTATATCATTGTACAGAAGTGAAAAGAACTGGAACACTTTCCCCCCTCCACCCCCTTCATCTGTTTTGTTTTATCTTTCAGCTCGAACTGGCAAATCTGTCTCAGCATTGCCCATGAAAAAGGTGACATAAATTGCTCAGAGAGTTGAAAGAGAAGAAAAGCTTGTAAACAAGTTACCTATTCTCATATCCTGTCCCCTAATTCCAAAGACAGGAACAGCAGCACATCTTGCAGAGGATGCAGTTTCTCCTTCAGCTCCAAGTCTGTGAATTACTCTGTGCAACACTTGTCTTTATAAAGACCACCCAGAACATTCCAAGAAGCTGGTAGGCATAGTTGGTTGGGCTGACTTACCAAAGGCCACTGTAGATGTTAATCTGCTACAAACACCAATGCTTTGGACTAGACTCCTGTGAGAGTTCTGATACTCCTTGCTCCAAGTTCAGCTTAAAGGTGGAAGTCTAGGGGGTCTTGAGATGTACAAAGAATAAGAATTAACCAAATCTTTTCACCTGAATACATGTATCTGTCATAAGTCACATCCCCACCCATCATGGAGGAGGCAGCTGTGGGTGGGAGCTGGGAGGTGTGTGGTGCAACAGAGGAAACTGCTGTGAAGGTGTCCCAGCAGCGACCCAGGGCCAGACTCCGCGGGCATCTGGTACCTCCCGTGTTCATTTGGTAGGTGCTTTCCAGCCTCTCTGCCTCCCTTTAGTGTCAGAAAGGCCTTTGGAATACTGAAGGGCCAGGCTGGCCTGACATTTGATGCCAGGAGAGGTGAGGGACACACCCTGCGAGTCGGAGCCTGTTGGGAGGGCAACACTAACTTTCCTCTAATACCTTGCAATTCCCTTTTTCCCTTGGCTCTGGGTGTATCCTCTTTCTTCCTCTTAATTTCAAGGCAGGCTTTTTCCTTTTTACACTTCTGTGTACATAACTCTCCTCTGTTTGCTTCTCTGACTTCACACATAAGAAAGCAAAATAATGCCTTTTTTATCAGTGGGAATGCATCACTTCCACTTTTTGATAAAAATACCTACTCTGACTATCTCATATTTCCACTCATGTATCACTGGCATCCAAACCCACCTATCAGCTGAGTCTTGGCACTGTCAAAAGATGATCTTAAACAAGAATAAGATGCAAAATCTTTCCCTCCAGGAGTAAGAGCCTGCCCTGGAAGCCTCCAGCGCTTGCTGCAAGCACAGAGCAGGGCTGTTTGCTCACTTTGTAATCTCCTGCAGTAGCCACAGTCTGAGGCCTTTGCAATTCTTCAGTTTTATGATGAGTTTACTACCAAGTGATCTTCAATGTGCTGCTCCACGCTTGGATGTGACAGGGAATGGAATTTCACTCACGGCAAGATTATTATTATTATTATTGAGCTGGATACATCTGAAGGAGCACAAATGTCACACCACTGCTCCCATACATCATTTCCCCTTCTTTGCCATCTGCTTCTGGAGTTGTCAGTCAAAGCAGTTTCAGCGTTCCCTGTTATTGTCTTCAAGTTTGTTCCTGCCAACCCAGTTTAATTCCACATTTGCAGCCTCATGTTACCCAGCATGCAAATTAGTGAATTGGTGTCTGTCATTTATCTTACTCCTCCCTGCCTCCAAAATGTGTACTTTTGGAAATTTGATATTCATTACTCTTCTTGACAGATCCTGAGAGTGCTGTGCAAGACGAATCTGCATTGGCCACATTGATTTATCAGATTCATTTAACTTCTTTGAGGAGGTTTTCAGTAACAACCAGCTCTAGTGTGTCCACACAAGTAATTCTAAATGTAGAAATGTTAATTAAGATCTAAAGTTCTGCTTTGCTCTATTGTTAAGGACAGCTCTGAAATTCAGTTCTCTTTGGCTTCCAGGAGCCCAGGAAGTTCAGAGGTGCCAGAAGTAGAAGGTCAAATCCTCTTTCCAAAATGAGTGGCTCGTTCAGAGCTCTGCCCTTGGTCTCCCCCTGCATTATCATGAGGACAGAGCGACAGGGCAGTGCCAGCAGTGACAAGATAAGGCTCCTTATTCCTTGGCACAGGTAACAGAATGGAGATTAAGGCTTCCAAACACCAGGGAAATGCACATGTAGCAGAGACTAGAACATCCAGATAAAAGAGAATAAAACCAAAGTACAAGATACTAGAACTTATGAGGATTATTTAATGAACTACACAACTGGTATTAAAATCTGTATGACATTTAATTTTTCCAGGTTCCCTTCCTATTCTCAGTCAGTGCTGCCATCCATCACCTGGGGAATGAGGTCTCCCTGATTTCCAGGTCAAAACTGGGATTAAAATGGAGTTCTCTCCTAGGGATTTTACCCAGTGTGGGCAAAACTCTATTGAAATACCTGTAGATCGTGTCCTTTCCAGGGTTTTCCAGCCCCCAGTGGGGAGAAAGGGCTTGGATACTCGTTGCTATGGCAGCTACTAAAACTGCTGCTCACCAGAATTTTTGAATTGCTCTCTGTATTCAAACATGCTTTAAAATAAGGTGAAAAATCAAGTTTCAGCACTATTAAAGAGACAATTACTGACTTTTTTTATGTTTTCCAAAACAAAGAAAAATATGAGAAACAAGTACTTGATGTCCCCTCCGTGTTAATATGGAATCACACACACTCTGTAAAGATTTTTCAGGACAGAGATTTGAAGCAGCCCTTATAAATAATTTAAATTATTTATATAGTTAAATTAGAATGCACTATAGCTCTTTTTCTTGGTAATTTCAGACATGAGCCCCTGTTACAAATGTGAACCCTAGCTGGAGACAAGCTACATATCAAACAATACTTGCAAAAAAGGGTGTGAAAATATGTTTCTAGGCATTGTGTGCACTGGTGGGTTGGGAGAGTTTCCCAGGTTGTCTCACACACATGTTGCACAGTGGTTGCTGGACAGAACCTCACCCTGAGTTTCCAGATATGCCACTTGTTCATCCTGATCCTTCCACACAGCCCAAGTAGAGACGTCCCCAAGCCATCTCTGCTGTTTCAGGGTGACCTCAGTGCACTCCAGGGACAGCCCCCCCAGCCCTGCTGCTCCCAGGGATGGGACCTTGGGCCACACAAGCACAGCTGGCACAGCCACAGGTGACAGTGGCCCTGAGCAAGGCTTTGGGTAGGCAGAGACACCTCCCTGAGTTTGCTGAACCATCTCTGAAGCAATTTGGTGCCCTCATTATGGTGTTCATTTCATTATTATAACTGATAATGAAAAGAGAAACATTAAAACTGGTACATTATCCCAGCCTGAGGGACTGTCCATCCAGGATCCTGCCCACTTTAGCCAAGGCCAACCCCTGCAGTTTTGAGATCCACATGGAAAGGGAATGGCTGATGCTCAAGTAAGTCTTAGAGAGAGGGAGATGAACATGCACTAAAGAGCTTTTCCCTACAACTGCCCTGCAGAGGAGAGATAAAGCAGAGGGCGTGGAACAAAGGCTGTGGTGTTCAAGGAACAGCTTTGCTTTGCATTACTCTCCGAGGTTTTTGTCTGAATTAATAAGCAGTGCCCTAAGGGAAGAGACTGGAAGAGACTTTGGCAAGATGTGAGCCCTTCCTTAGCTGGGGAGACAAGCCAGCAGCTGTACAGCAGTTATGGAATAATCTGCCCATGGGGAAGCTGCTTCTTAGCTCTCATTAGTTGGAGGTGGGGTTATACCCTCAAGCATGAAGCACAAATCTAGGAACTTTAAAAGCATTAGTAATAAGAAATCCACTATTAGCATTGTTTCAGCTCCTTTTAATTGACCATAATGCAAATATATTTAAAATGTTTAAAAGATACTTGAACAGAATTCCAGCAAACAGTGCTCTGCTGCTCTCCTGTTTAGATCTATTACAATACCCAAAGAAAATTAACTCACATCTTAAATAATTCATGCACTTATTGGGTCAGAGGGTCTTTCAGATCTGATGGTCTGCCAATAGAAATGGCAGAGACACAAATGAGAAATCAGGCAGGGGCATTATCTATAAAGTTTGAGACTGGATCTAATCCCAGCTTTCTTGAAGGAAAATGTGTTCTGAGACAAGCTGGTTTTCCAGCTTCTTCCTTCTGAAAGCAATGAAGGTTTTCCCAGTTTTCCCAAGAGATGCACTGCCCTAAGGTCCACATCAGCCAGGGACACAGTTTAAAACAGTAATAACAAAGAGCTCTTATAAGTTACCTGAATGTAAGGAGGAGTTGGGCCCAGCCACAGCCATCCTGAGTCTCTCTGCAGCACCAGTGCCCAGCCAGCACTGGCTCCTACAGCTGCAGGGAGGATCATATGAACAGTGTGGAGGTGGAAGTGCTGCTGTGCCTCTCTAAACTCAGCCCAGCAGCCAAGGTGAGCACAGTGCTGCAGGTGCACTGCACCCCAACCCTTCAGCAGCACACACCAGTGGTGTGTGGCTTGTTTCAGCTCCTTTCAGTAGGCTGCAACTGCTTCCCATCCCTAGGAATGGGTTGCTGTGAGTCTGAGTGGGACCAGACAAGGTGTGCTTTGGACATAAACCTGCTGATTCCCTTCAGCTGTGGCCTTTAGCACCCTTGGGCAGCCCTTTCCTGGATCTGCCAACCACCATGAGCCATGACCAACAAACCATGCCCCATGCCAATCTGTGGGGATGGTTCACACTGCAAACACCCACTAGAGGTGAGGTCAGGGCCACCAAACTCACTTCACTCATGGCCATTATTCTATTGAGGCCTTTGTTTCTAGAGATGACAAACGACTGCACTGACCCACACACTGCAAAGTGAGGTCCAGCTTTCTGTTATCCTGCACCTGTCAGTCATGGAATCACAGAATCCTGGAATGGTTTGGGTTGGAAAGGGCCTTAAAGCTCATCTCAGGGACACCTCCCACCAGCCCAGGTTGCTCCAAGCCCTGTCCAGCCTGACCTTGCACACTTCCAGGGATGGGGCAGCCACAGCTTCTCTGCCCAACCTGTGCCAGGGCCTCACCACCTCCATAGGGAAGAATTTCTTCCTAATATCCAATCTAAAACTACTCTCTGTCAGTTTGAAGCCATTCCCCTTGCCCTGTCACTCCAGGGTCTTTGTAACAGTCTGTCTCCATCTTTCTTGTCAGTTCCTTCAGGCACTTGAAGGCCTCAACAGGGTCATCCCAGAGCCCTCTCTCCTCCCGGATGGACAATCCCAATTCTCCCAGCCTTTCCTCACAGCCTCCCCCTGACCATCCTGGTGCCCCCTCTGGACTCGCTCCAGCAGCTTCACGTCCCTGCTGTGCTGGACACAGGGCTGGAGGCAGCTCTGCAGGTGGGGTCTCACCTGGGGGGGCAGAAGGGCAGAACCCCCTCCCTGGACTGCCCACGCTGTTTGGATGCAGCCCAGGACACCTCTGTCAGCACCACCAACCCCAGGACGAGCAAAACATGCCAGGACTGAGTTAAAATCCTGGAGAGGGAAACTTTTAGATCGGTTGTTACCAGTGAATTGTCTCTGCTGGAAGCGCTCCAGGGACAGCTGAATTTATTCAGCCAGGGTGTTGCAGAAGGCATGGACAAGCAATCCATTTGGGAGAGGTGGTAATGTGGCACTACTGCTCCCAGATAATCAGATGTCAGCCTGGCAGCTCTGCTGATACCACCATTAAAAGATGGGCTCAGTTCCACAAACACTCCCAGGTTTTTCACCCTTTGAGATGGAAACGGCTTTAGCCCACTTAGAAGAAAAATTAATATTTGCATATATAAAGCTCTTTTATCCCCAAGGACTTCACTCAATATGGACTAGATTTATAAATAGATATGGGCAGGTGTTTTGGGTTGAGCAGGCAAAATGCCAACTGCCTGCTCACTTTGGAGTTGTGATCAATTATTGATACTCTGGCCCTGTATGTACATGGAACCTGCCTGTGGGTGATCTCAGCTCGCTCACGGGCACACACAGGACAGAGGGTTCGGGTCCCCTCCCCTGGCACAGCAGTGTTGGGCAGGCAGGGCAGGGTGCTGCCTGCAGAGGCCAACAGAGCCCTGGAGACAAATTGTCACAGGGCCTCAATTCTGCACTTCGTTGACTTCTCTGCCACTGAACAAATGACATGTTCAAGGAATGTCAGAGCTTCACATGTAAGGTCACACAATTCTGATGCTCCTAATAATATTTCTGGATGTAGCTTGGATAGAGTTGTTGTGGGAAGTGTAGCTTTTTGCAAATAAGAAACAAGAGCTCATTTAGATGACTTCATCATCATCTCCATGACATCTTCCAAGAGAAGCACGGAGCCAACCAGAGAACTCCTCTCCTCTGGGATCTGACCCTGTCATCCAATGTGAAACACTCACTTCCACCCAGTTAGTAATTCCCACCAGGAATAAGAGCAGCTGAGGTGACCTGACTGGTGTTCATCACTCTTGTGGACCTGCTGAAGCTGCAGCTGTGTTACTTCAGGGTGTCTAAGAAGGCATCAGCACCACATGAGGATGTTGTAAGAGCACTTAGAGAATGCCTGGAGCACCCGTGTTTCTAAAACAGGCCCAAAAGACTAAACCCTGGGATTAAAGTCATTAGAAACAAAAGTAGGAGCTAATTATGTACCTAGTAGGGTTATTGCTTCTTACAAAAAGATTTCATTAACCAAACCACCTGAACTAATCCACCTGAATATTAAATGGTTTATTACCTTAAAGGGGGATGGGACAGCTTGTTTCTCACTCCTGAGAATAAATGGTGAGTTATTTTGCTGTGCAACAGTATCTGTTTTACATGCAGGGCATAAGCACATTGGAGAGCAGCTACATTGCCACTAACCAGCACTTAGAGATGAAGGTTCATCAGAAGAGTAATGAATGCCACAGCATTTCTTTGAACACACACACTCTCCCATCACACAGATACCCCAATAACCTCCCAGGAAAATGAGGAGGTCAAGGGAGCAGCCAAAACTGACAGTGCTGAATCTCCAAACTCCTATTGTTAAACATGGCAGTTTGGAAACAGAGAATTGCTGATACAATGATGATGGGGAAGTAGGACCAAAGGAGACCACAAGGCAACAGAGTCCCTGAGCAGGACCATCAGCAGGGCAAGAGAGCAAAGGGATTAAAAACTGGGCTGAGGCAATCTGCCCCACTGGTGTGTTCCCAGAGGGGGAGAGATGGGTAAGGAAATGAAAATAAGTCTATAGAACAAAAGGCAAAGTAAAATGAAATGTTGCATCACACACATCCTCCAGCTCATAAATACAGATGCTGGAATCACAGAAGGCTGCTGGGCTGAGTCATTTCACAGCCTCTTGGGAGAGAAAATTGCTGTGCAAAACATTGTGGCTTCACACAGAACCTCATAAATAAGGACTCCTACGAAAGGTGTAAACACTGTACAAACCCCACAGATGCAACTTGTAAGTGGAAAGACGTCACTTTTTCCAGAAAGAACTCTGCTGCAAGAATTTTCCAGAAGCACATGATCATAAAATACAAGTGGCTCTCCTGGCAGCCTCTCTGCACTGCAGCTTCTGCTGATGGCACTCCGGAAGGCAGCATTTTTGGGAGGCACTACTCAGTACTTCCAGTGATGGTTCCTGGCAACGTTGTGATCCACCCAATAGCACACACACAGTCCTAAAGGTCAGCAACACTCTGCTGTGGGCAAAGCAGGAAGGGGATTAGCAGCTCCCTTCCACATGGTGTCAGCTTGTCGATAAAGATTTCCCAGCCACCCATTTCCTCCTTGGTTGTCATTTGTGGCAACTTCACACACAATTTTAAGTAAGCACAAACAAGTCAAACGTTTAACGCTCCATCGACAGCTTGCAGTCCACTGCAGAGCCCATCCAGGTTCCCCCCCTTCTGCAAATCCTCAGAGCAACAGGAAAAGAGAATAGGATTTATTGAAGCAGGTCCAGAAGCCCCCAGATGGCAGGAGATTGCAACAGTCATAAGAACAAAATAACACAGCTAAGTAAAAATAAAGCTTACACAGCTACTACTAAACTTACCAGCTCCCTCCCAGGCTTGGACCAAGAAAAAGGAAGGACTATTCAGCAGCAATCCAGTTGGAATGGAAATCCTGAAAAACTCAGAGCAAGGGCCTTCTTCATATCCAATGCAGACTTCATGGATATTCACACGGGCAGGCAGGGTAACTGGAACTCAGTGTATTCTGAATTTAAGTATCTTTTCGGAACTCCAAACGATCTGTAAAGACAGAGTAGAGGTTCAGATGTGCTCTACATCTTGTCTGGGATAATGAGAAATAAATAAATGCTAAATACTTCAAGCAAGGCCAAATCTTCAGGTTAGAACAGAAACTTTGCTCCCACAAAGTCAGTAGCTTCTACTGACCTGCAGAAGGAAAACTGTCAGAGGAGGGGAAGAGGCTCCCAGGTAGGGTCACCTAGTAATAGATAGATAGATAGATAGATAGAGAGAGAGAGAGAGAGAGAGAGAGAGAGAGACAGAGACAGAGACAGAGACACAGAGACAGATATATATATATATATCTCTCTCTCTACACACACCTGTAAGTATCTACTAAGACTGAACAACACTAAGAGCAAATTCCATGGGATCTTTCCCAAAATATAAACCCTAAGGAGAAAGTTCCAAGCCAGCCCAAACCATGGACTGTGGGCCTGCCTTTCCCAGGGACATTGCCAGGATTGTCCCTCCTCTGTGTTCAAATTCCAGGCAAGGCCTGGGCTCCCAAACTTTCCCAGCAGCCCCCAAAGCTCCACAGAGGATTTTCCCTGGATTAGGGGTTGGTACCAGATTTAAGCATCCCAAATAACTGTTTCTATCCAAACATGTGGTGCAAACCCTGGGATTTTCCTGTGGGTGCAGGATCTGACCTCTGCCATGGGATAAGCTGATCCAGGCTGGTTGAACCAGTTCATTGGAACTCTCAGGGTTTTCTTGCTCACAGTTTCATCTAAAACAAGAAAGAATTCCCATTCTTCCAGCTCTCCCAAGGAACAGAGTTCCTTAAATTATCTACTTTTCCCAAAAGTTTCCTTTCCTCTGTTCTTTATTACAGTGAGGGGCCCTATTAGATCTAAAGGATGGCCAACAATTAATTTGAATTTATGGAGTTGTAAATCCTTTTCAGAAATGTCTCTGTAGAGCTTGTCCAGCCTCAGTTGGCAATTCTGGGTATAATGATATGATATAATGGATATATATGGGATATAATGGATATATATGGGATATAATGGGATATATATGGTATATAATGGGATATATATGGTATATAATGGATATATATGGGATATAATGGATATATATGGGATATAATGGATATATATGGGATATAATGGATATATATGGGATATAATGGGATATATATGGGATATAATGGATATATATGGGATATAATGGGATACAATGGGATATATATGGTATATAATGGATATATATGGTATATAATGGGATATATATGGGATATAATGGGATATATATGGGATATAATGGGATATATATGGGATATAATGGATATATATGGTATATAAAGGATATATATGGTGTATAATGGGATATATATGGGATATAATGGATATATATGGTATATAATGGATATATATGGGATATAATGGATATATATGGTATATAATGGATATATATGTGGTGTACAGTGGGGTTGCTGTTGCTTTGAAGGAACATAAACATTAAAATTATTTGGGCCTTTGCTTTTTCCCTTCCATTTCTAAACTGCAGTACCTTCAATTTTGGGTCTTGAATTATCATCCTGAACTTTGAGCTCCACATTCCAGTGGCAAAGAGTTCCTTCCCTTAAAAATGGACCTTAAGGTAATAAAGCCACAGATGTGAAAAATCTGGAGTGTTTTCTTCCAGCCAGGAAGTTGTGCTGGGTTTGTTCCACCAGGATGGAGCAAAGGGAACTGGAATTGATACTGATATTCCCTGGATATTCCCTGTCCAAGCCCAGGGGAGGGAAGATTTTCAGGGCAGCAAAGGGCAAAGTTTTTCAGTGTGTTGGGTAGGAAGGACAGGAGGAAAATCCCATTCCCAGAATAAAGGGAAAAGAGGAAAACTCTGAGGAGAAAGTGGCCCTTTGGCAGGAACTGGGGTTGGGCCCAGGAATTCCCACAGCAGCTTCAAAGTGCTGAAGAACCAACCAAGCCAAAAAATATTTGTCTTTAAATAGCACAAATTGTCTTCAGAGCCTTTTTCCAGGATGCCAAAACCTTCTTCCCTTCCCTTCCCCTCACCAAACAGGGATGAAGGACAGGAAGAGAAGATGAACAAACTGTTTGATTTGAAGGGAATAAGCAAAAAGCAGTTGCAATAATTTCTGTCTAACAGAGAGAGTGCTCAGGCCTTGGAATAGGCTGCCCAGAGAGGGGGTGGATTCCCCATCCCTGGAGGGTTTTCAACTGAGCTTGGCCGTGGCACTGAGTGCCATG
>JAOXXN010000120.1:27713188-27732640 GCA_026770055.1 Myrmophylax atrothorax
ACAGTGGTGTTTATAACCACTTCACCAGCTCAGACACCAACACTGTGGCAGGAATTGGGAGCAGGCAGTGGCTCTACATGGACAATCCAAAGCTGGGAATGTGGGAATCAGCTACAAGGAAACAGAGCCTGAATATGCAGCACACAGGCAATCTAAACTGCACAGCCAGGGACAAGAACTTCTAGAAATCTTTAAGGAAAGATTAAAACTGAGTTGTTTTCAGTGAGATTTAGGGCTTAATGTTTGCCATTTCTAGAGAGCAAAAGAAAAACATTTAACTTGACTGGTCAGGGCTATGTAGGGACACAGAGATCAAAACAACAGGGAATGACAGGGAGACAGAAAGCTGAGAAACCTGAGAGGAGAAAGGGGCACAGGGGCTGTGTGTGCTGCCTGCAGCTGGAGTTCTGCTGTGTTTGTGGGTGTGTTTGTGCAGCACAAGCAGCTGAGCCTCCTGGTAAGACACCAGAATGTTGTCACATCTGACTGCCTGAACCTGAGCAGCCAGGCTGTGATTTTGAGCTTAAATGTGACAGGCCTCCCTTTAGAACACCAGGAGCACCAGGCAGGACAAACAGCCCGTGTGTTGGGGGGTCAGACCCATCCAGCTCCCAGAGTTACACAGATGTGTGACCAAGTCCTGTCCCTGAACCGTTCCTGGTGAGGCTGGGAATTAGTTACTCTCAGGTGGATTTGTGTGCAGGGGAAAGGCCTCTGCCACAGTGGGGACTGTCACCAGTTGTTGGGCAGTCCAAGCCTGTAGCAGAGCTGGCTCTAACGAGCAGTGGCCAAACGAACCTCTTCAGCAACACCCACAGTGGCACAAGGAACACTGCAGGACACTGCACTCTGACCTGGGCACTGCTCTTGCCCCCTCCAGGTCCTCATTCTCCTAGCCCAAAATTTAGCTTTTTAAATAATCTCTGAGACTGTTAAAAATCAAGGCCTGATGTAAGAGGTGGATTTTGCAAATGTTGGTCTTGTGGTTCACTTTTCCTATGTGTGAAATGGGAATAGTACTTATTTCACAGAGAGATGATGCATCTGAAGCATGAGGAGGAAACTGCAGTTACCTCCTGTACGAGGGAGGTGAAACATGTCTGAGTGTAAACACCTCTCCATTAGCAATGTTTAGGCTAAAGGAATCTCCATGGCCACATGGGCTCCAATAGCCTTATTAATCTGCTCCATTAGTGCCTGGCAGAACCTTGCACTTCTTTGACCAATATTCTCTTTCCCAAGCAGCTTCCCCTTTGCAGTCTGTGCTGGTTTTCCTCCTCCCATCCTGTGTTCCTGCACCCCTTGCTGTGCTCCTTCCCCACCACACTGGTCATGGATGGCACCTCATTTCTCTCATTGCTCCCTTTCCACACGTGGTTTTCCCTGCAGCAAGGCTTAGGCACAAAAGCATCTGGAACTTTCTGCAGTGCTGCTGCTGCCCTTGCATTCTGATCAGCCCAGTCTCCATCTCCCAGCCCACAGGGATGATCAAGCTGCAGGTTTACAGAATCTCTTTTCTGCCAGGGTTGGGAATTCCTCATTATTCCCTGAGTCCCTCTCTGAGCTTCATTTAATCTATCAGGACTCAAAGCTGGCCTTTAACCTCATTCACCCCCTCTCCTCCAGTCCTGGCCAGGACCACAGTTTGTCCTCCCCAGTCAATGCCATGGATTTTCTGCCTCCAGATGTTCCCTTTTATTTCCTTGTGCAAATACAAGGATAAGATTGGATTTCTCAACTCATGGGTGAAGCACTGGAAAAAAATGACCATTTTAACAATGTCTGATCACTGATGTTAAAATGATGATCTCATTTTACCATCATTCAGGGCTCTTTTAGATCTTGGCACTCACCAAGCTAAACAAAACCCACTTTAATCAGTTCTAACGAGATGATAAATACTATGTACACAGGTGATTGCTGGAATGCTGTCCAATTTAATCTTCTTGCTGATAGGAATAATTCCAAATATTTAAAGGGAAAATTTCCCATTCTCTAATACAAAATCTGCCCAATTCTGGCTCTGTAACAAATGTTTGTGCTTGATTTTCTCCAAGTATCGTTGCTGGCTACATTCAACCAGCACTAGCAGCACTTTTGGAATGCATTACAAGCAGTCATTTCTGCCCTTGAGTTTCACAACTACTGAGTTCTGATTATGAGATCTGAACAGAGATTTGAGTTTTCACAAGTCTTTCACCTTCACCACGATAACCTGAGGTTCATCTGCAGCACAACTTCATGCAAAGAAAATCAGTCCCTGATTCCTACAGCACAGAGAAACATGCAGGGTGCAATTTCTGCTGCTTTGGGCTTCCTTCAGTCTGCAGGATGTACCTGGTGGCCTTCCTGAGTGTGAGTTAAGCACTCTGGGTTACCCATTCTCACATCTCTGCATTCCCAGGATCCCCAGAATAATACTGTGCATGAGGCTATTTGCACATCTTGCAATTTAAATAAGGGAATTTAAATCCAGCAGTCAAACTGTGGATTGGGGATTTTTCCATTCCTGCCTTTCCCCAGTCAAGGTTTCCCTCAGGCAGGGGGGCATTCACATGGCCTAACTCTGGGTGTCTAAGGTTAGTTTGTCTGAAAGAAAATTCATGTGCCACTGATTCACCCTCTGAAGAAACCAGTTGTTTCTCATAACTCTGAGGGGGACACACAGCAAATTTCCAGATGCTTCAATTCAGTGGGATGAATCCCAGCTTTGGAATGCAGTCTCCTCTAACGTTTTCCCACTCCAGCACATTGCACAGGAGCCAAAGGTGAATGAAAAAGGTGTTTTTAGACATTTCTTTGCTGTGGACTTTCACGTCAAACAGCCTCTCCTCTACAGATGAAATTAATTTGCAGAAACAGATGTGGAGAAAGGACCATGCACTGAGAGCAGTAATGTGGATTTTCCTTTTGTGCTGCCAAGAAAGGCTGTGGCTCCCCTGGGTGGGGCAGTCCCGGCTCTGTCTGTGCAGGCTGACATGGAGATCACTGCTCGACATCCTGCTCTTTGTGCTGGGGACACCTGGGACAGGACTAGAGCCACTGAGCTCCTCTGACATACAAGAGGCCACCAGCACCTTGGACAAGGGTTACAACACCTCTGATTGCTTTCAAGCCCCAAGGCAAAAGTGAGGGTAGCACAGCTGTGGTTATTTAACAAACAGGTTTGTGATTTCAGTAGGACTGAACAGACACGTAGAAGTTTCCTGTATACAAAATGAAGCCTTTACAAAGCTACAGTTTTACACCAGAAATGTTACAATTAAGACAGATCCACCTTAATGCACCATTTCCCTTGGTGCATGTGGAAAATAGGTTTTGCTTTTAATATGTTGCTGTAAGACTCTGAAGGTGACTTCCAGAGTAGCTGCCCTAGATCATTTCTTCCCCTTTCCTGATTACTGAGGATTAAACCAGATGCCATTTTAAGGATTGTTGGGCAATAGTTGTAAACAGCAACAGACCACACAAAGAGCCCAAGGACTGAAACCAGACATGGCACAGGCCCTAAAAATGTTAATGACCCCAAACCAGACCTGACTTTGAAAGCAGTGATCCCCTTCTTCTTCTTCTGGGATGAGATCTCCTGCCTTCAGCCTCCTCCACAGACCAATCCCTGTGAAAGTGGCTGCCTGAGGTTTGAGAGCTGGAAACCTGGAGGCAGCACTGTGGTTTTAAGTAATCCTGAGCATTTCTCTGTGTAGTTTCAATCCCAGCAATTGACAACTGTAACTGGTGTGTAAAAGCTAATGGAGCTCAGCAGGCACCTGGCTGAAATAATAACCACCCCTGGAATATCAAAAAGCAGGAATTCAGGGCGTCTGTAACAAGTGATTTACCTTCAAAAATAGGAGCCATGTAATTAGCATGTTTTTTCCCCATCTCTAAACACATTGGGCCCAATTCTGTTTCACTCACTGGCCCTGTCAAGTTCAGTGGATTTATACAGGGGGAGGCATGAGGAGAATTGCCCTTGCTGTGCTTGGCTTTAATTTTAAAATAAATGAATTTTCCAGAACAGTGACAGTATTGACCTTACATATTATCCAAATAGAAATTTTAATGAAACAAGTACAACACTGAGTGCAGCCATAATAGATATGCAAATATTGGTCTTTTCTTAAAGGTCTCCCTTTGGTCACATGGATTTTCTTGCCTGCGTGGGGGTGAAGGCAGAGAGCATTCATGAGGAGCAGAGCAGGGAAGGGTGGCTGCACAGCCACGGAGAATCAGGCCATCAATTAGATTTTCCTCCTCATTTCATGAGAATTCTCCTTTGAACAGTGATCACAGGAGAGCTGTAAAACTTCCTCCCTTCTCAATTTCTCCTTGCTGTGTGACAGCACCCACCTTTTCTTTGCAGGCAAAAATTCCTACAAAAGTTGTATTTTAATTGTGCTCAACTAAACAAGGCACAGGTGTAGGGAACAATCCACATGGGTGGGGACTCATGCCATGTATGCAAGCCAATTAAAAAAAAAAACTAAAACCCCAAACCCACCAGAATGGTGTCTCCCAAGGTTCCAAGCCCCAGCAGACCAAAACTGCATTTTGCTTATTTGGAAGTTCAAAGACACTGGAAGGCGAAGAGAAGGCAGCAACTCGGCCTAGATTCATGCAGAAGAGCACAAAGGTTGTGAAATAGGAGGGTTGAAAAGCAATCAGAGTCACCAGCTGAGAGAAGTTTAAAATAACAGCCTAAAATCAGGAGCTTTAAAATAAAAGTCAGATAAAAAAGATCTGCTGAAAATAGCTGTAAAATACGTGATCTGAAATCTCATTGTCTGTGATTTCTGACTAACCAAAATCAAATTCCCTCCCTGCTACATCTGCCTGATGTGTTATGAGGCCACAATGCCAAAGACCAGCTGGCTAAAGGTGTTGAGGTACCCAAAGGCACAGGGAGGTGTCTGCTGGGATTTGTAGCTCCTCCTGGACACCCAGTCCCCAGTTCCATGATTTCCATGCACTGTTCTCACCACATGCAGAGCAGTTCATCACTCAGCATCCCTTAAAATCAGGAGTTGTCAATGAGATTCTCCAAAAGCTTCCTTCCCCAGCTTTTGCTTTCCACAAAAACCCTCAGTGTACCTTTCCTGATAGAACCTGTGAAGCCTGGAATGCTCCTGAAAACTTGCCTTGGAACTCCCTGAAGTGGTACCTGAGTTGTCTGGAAAACCATCTTCTCTCAGTCATACAAGTGGGGCACTTAAAGTCTTGCTCTTTGAAAGAGTGGTGTTACTTTGTGCTAAAAGAGGGATGTTTTAAAAAATCCCTGGGTTGTTTATACACATTGGTAGGTAGCAGGTGCATGGGGTGAATCAGAGTAATAACATTATCTGGTATTCCCAAAGGACAGTTGTCATTTGCAAATGATCCTCAGGGTGCAGGGCTGAATATTTTGTAACTGTGCTATGGAATGATACTGGAGTTGGAGAAGAGTTTACACAGGAGTCCATTAGGAGGACAACATCCTCATGGGTTGAGCTCAAACCTTCGTGGAGCTTGTCTGAAACCCACCAGAAGACAAATGAATCAAGGAAAGGTTGGGCAGGTTCCCCCAGAAAAGGGAACTGGGGGGAGCTCTTTGTTTGGAGCTGGTGCCCTGCAAGGGCCAACAGACTGAGCTGGGGAACTGTGTTTGCTCCTGAGCTGTGACCAATATCTGACAGATGGACAGTTTGGGTCCTGGTTGCCACGTGCACAGCAGTAAGGGATGGCTCTCCAGGCCTGGGAGAGGATGAGGAGCCCAGAACTCCCTGCAGGCACCCCAGGGATGTGTGTGCTCCAAGTCAGCACGTTGTGATCGCTGTGGTGGCCACATGTCACTGCCACTGGAAACAGGAGAGCTGCATGAGGGGCCTTGGCCTGTCTTCTCCTGAGTTTTCACTCACGCTCTCTCTGTCCTCACTCTCCTTTGGCCTGTTTGATGCACAGGTTTCCTGTGGGATGCTCCAGCCTGGACACCAATCCACGAATTTCAACTGCTACCCAAAGTCAACCCCTCTCTCCAACCCATGCCACATAAAACTAATTAGTCATAACTGCAACACTGATCCATTTTCCCAAAATTCCCTTCTAAATGCTCATGCTCCCTCCATGCACCAAACTCTCCAGACATTTCTTAACTAGGCTCCGAGTCCCTCTTGCTATTTGTCTCCTGTCTCCCTGACCTCTGGTGACTCCTCTGGTGCTGTTGCTCCTTCCTCCTCTCTGGACAGGGCCTGTCCTGGGCTCCTTTCCCTCCCTTTGTCTCATGGCTCTCTCCTGCTGTTCCACAATCCCCTCTGTGCTGAGTCACAAATCTGCCTGCCCAGCCCTGCCCCACACACAAATCTCTCCAGCACCTCATCCAGCATAACCCCCTGCCAGCTCAAGGGCAACCTGGACAGAATTGAGCACTTTATTTCCTACATCCTCCACCCTCCCCCTTCCTGCCTTTCTCCATTATTTTCTTAGTTTCTCCTCCCTCCCTGCTCCCTGCCTTTCTCCCAGGCCAGCACTGTCAGCACTACCTTTTATTCCTCTGCCACCTCCTTCTCACACAGGAGCTGACAAGATTTAGTGAACTCTCTTCTCCATAGTATTTGACCCTTTATTTCAGTCCAGCCAACTCAAACTTTGTCAATGCCTTTTCCTCTTCACAACTTTACTCTTCTACACCTCCAGCCTCCTCCTCCTTCCAGCCTCTTTAAGATCCCTGATGTTTCCCCTCCAGCCCAAACTTTGTTCTCCTGTATATTGTTTCACTGACTTTCACAACTCTCTAGCTGTGTGTCCACCACAGCTCTGCCTCCCTTTTCCTGTGTTCCTTTTTGTGCCTCCACTTTCCAGCTGGGGCAATCCTGGCATCCATGCCTGGTTTATACAGAGCACATCCTCTGTGCTTCACAGACTCCAGATAACAATGTGCCTTTGTCTGTTCAAAATAGGAAACTAAGAACAAAGGCAATCTTGTTTTGACGTGTGGGTTGGATGGAGCTATTTACTAACTCCAGAAATGCTTTCCTGAAGTGTAAGTTCCATGTTGTTTGGAAGCAAATGTACTGGTAGGAAGTACATTTGATTGGAAGAACTGTTCTTCATTCCTGCAGAATGAAGGTGTTGATGCACTGAGACTTTTCTAGCTGTAGAGCTGCAGTTGCTCAGAGTAATTCCATGTCTATTTGAATTTATGTTTAAACAAGATTGTTTGGACATGGCATTCTTGCATGGGAAGGCCATATGGTCAATCCAACCTTTCATTTCTCTGGCTACTTTTATAAGATCCTGAAAAGAAACCATTACAATGCAAGGTCAGAGAACATGGTTTGTATTGGACTAATTCACTTCTTGGTTTCCATTTCAGGGTGAAAAACATCAGCTCTACTTTGGTTTGACACACACCAAATTTATTTCCTCCAGATTTTTGTTGTGAAATTGGAAAGCAAACCCTCAACCCCTTGGATGAAAGTGGGTGTGTTTTGCTCCCATTCCTCACTAAGAGCAGTTTCTGTAGAGCCTTTTCATCTCAATAGTATAAAAAAGAGTTTTTTCTCAGTTCTGTCTGGATCCTTTCCAAGTGTCTCTCATTTTTCAGTCTTTCTCTGAAAAATGAAAAAAGGACCCTCTGCAGAAAATTATTCTCTAACCTCTCCTTTGAGTCCCTTCCCAGCACAGTCAGTGCACTGGATTCTCTGTGCTCTTTGTATTTCCCAGTAGGAAATGGCTTGGAGTTTCACATTCCCCTCAAGTGCCCCACAAATTCCTTCTCCTTTTTCAGGCGTTGAGCCAAGTCCTGTGCAAACAACCCCAACCTGCACCCCAGAAAAGGGCCTGGTTTTCCCTTAGTGGTTCCTTAAGAATTTTCCAAAATAAAGCAAAGGAAAAACATTTACTGCAATTGCTCAGCAAGGAAAGCCACTCACAGCTCTGCATACCCCTACAAGCCTCGAGCAATTCCAGGCCTAGGAGGTTTCCTGATGTACTTCATGGCTTTCAAAGCCAGAGGCTGTATCCAGGGGAAATCCTGTGACCATTCCCATGGCTGATGGGAATCCATGGCTGTGGAGGGCACGGTGTGTAACAATTCACTGTTAACGCAACCAGGTTTTAGCCCTTTTTGACTCTCGACAAAAGCTTCCCAGAGTGGAGCAGCCTCTCCAGAAGCATCAGCAAAGGAAGAAGCCTCTGTTCCCATAGAAGAGGAACAATTCCCTCTGGTCAGGGCAGACAGAGCTGGCAGCAGGAAGCAAAGCAAGCTGGGTGTTCCCAGCCATTGTTCCTGCACTCCCAGATCCACACGGGTCACAAAGCAGAGATGAAGATGTTTTGCAGAGACAGGTGCAGGCACTGCTGTGATTAATCAAGCCATAATTAGGGGCCTGTCGGCAGGCACTAAATATATGTTCTAGGGCCTCAACCCTCTTAGAAATCTGTGGATGGAAAACTTGCCAGGCAGGAAATTTATAAAAACAGCAAGTCTTTGGATGATGAATGTGTACAGGAAAGGAAACTTTCACCAGCCTGTGATAATGACAAGTCTCTCGAATGCTTCACACGTATAATTTCTTTTTTTCCTATTTCTCTAAGTTTATTCAAGTATTTGAGTATCAGCTGAGTACATTTAACAGATAAATCCTGCTCTCCCTTCAGTACAACAGGCCCAGTTTCAGCATGTACAGAGGAGGGCTGGTTGTGCTGTCACACTGACCACAAGCCTGGAACACCGGGGTGTTCAGATACACCCTGAGAACAGAGCAGGTCTCCTCTGCCACTGCCCTCACCTGTTTGCACCTGGGCAAAGGTAAAATACCTCCCTTGACAGTGAGCAGAGGGTAGAAATTCAGGGACATTTTATAATCGACACATGAACTAGTGCAAAGTCAAGGCCTCAGGTATTGTACCTGTTTCTGTGCAGATGTGAGATGGTGCCTCCCTGCACAGAGCAAGCACCACCTGGGGCTGAACCACTCAGGACACACTGAGGAGATTCAAGGGCTTTGGGGGAAGAAAGGCAAGTAAGTCTTGCTCAGACTTGAGGAGTGCCATAATACAGGGCCAGGGGAAGTCCAGCAAATGGAACAGGGTGATCTGGGGAGTCTGTGCCAGCTAACGCTGCCCTGTTCAGATAGAACAGCTGATGCCACTGGTTTACAGCCACCTCTCTGACAGATTTTGAGTCTCCCCATGAATATTCTCCTCTCTCTGTTCCATTTCTGCCTCTGTATGAACCAGTTCCTTCACGTGATAAAACAATTCCTGTGGACTGCTCTGAGGTACAAACACATCTCAGTCACAGCAGCTGATGAGCTGTCAACAACAGCACAAAGGTGCAGGATGAGGAAAGTCAGTGCTTAACACACTGTCCAACCATCCACCTTCTCAGGGTTTGTAGCAGGTGCTGGAGTCACAGCATCTTATTTCTGGGTGTTGGTTAAAACATTTTGAGGAAGACAAAATGCTGGGTGTCGGACTGAGCTCAGTGTTATTAAATGCGAGGGGAAGTCATCTAATGTCTGTTTAATTGTAGCTGCCTTCAGTGAGTAATATTGATGATTAATCAATTGACCAAAGGGGACAAGCTGAGAAGGGGAATAAGGCTGAATCGATGTGCAGGAGAGGATGGGAAGTAAGATGGACTCTGAATCGATGGTGTTGCTCCTTGCTCAGTTAGGCTGGAGATTGGGATGTGCCCTCTGCACGAGCTCACCAGCAATGCAAAGAGGTTGCCTCACAACAAAGACATTTCACTGCTTTTTATTTATATTGATTTCCCAGTGAAGTGTGTCTTGGCATTAGGGATTCCCACAGAGCGGGGAAGAAAGATCAGCTTCTCTCCTCAGAGGGTCAAGAAATCCTGAGTGATGAATCTTGTCTTCTGAGAAAAAGAGAGAGGCAGAGGTTTGAACCACAGAATATTCTGAGTTGGAAGGCTCTGTCTTGCCTGCTAGAAAGGAAGAGCTGAAAGTGTCATTCAAAGGGAGGAAAATATAAATGTATCTGAAACTGCAAAGCTGTGATTAGAAAAGAGTCATGTGTAAAAACCATCTGAGCCAAAGAGACATCGATGAGGTCAGTGCTGTCCAAGGGAGTATTACCTGATATGGTGAAATTTAATTTTGTATTTATTTAGGGCTTTTGCATTTCAGACAGGTGTGTTCCACAGACACCACACCACCACAGGCATGAGAGCTTTCTTCCCACCTGCTCCCAGCCAAGCAGCCCATCACTGAGCAGAGCTGGAAGCAGAACTGGAAGCCAGAGCTGGAAGCTGTGGTGGCCTCTGCTGGAAGGAATTCCCGCGGCTCAGCTGGGTCAGAGTCCCGAGTCAAGCCTTCCAATCCTGTGCCTGGTGCCAAGCAGGAGGGAAGGGGCCTGCCCTGCAATTCTCAGCTGTTGGGCACTAACTCTAAAGCACTTCCTGGCTCTGGAATCGTTCCAAGACTTTTCCCTCTTTCTTCCTATGGACAAACTGGACTAAACACAGAATAAAGGGCAAAAACTACGGCTAGCCCAGGCACCTGAGCTCCTATGAAGGATCCAAACAGCCAGTCCTACAGCACCAGATTGGAAAGAGCCCCAGTAATAGTGATAAATCATTCAGATAATGTTACAAAGGAAGATACTGCTGATACTGACCCCTGCCTGGCTGCTTTCCTGTGCTTGCTGGAAGCCCCGTCTGGTTCAAAGGAGAACGTGTGTTACACTGCAGGTGAAACAGGCCTGTGAGTATCTGTGCTGCCCTGAGGAGCTCATCAGAGTAAGCAAAAGGGCTTGGGACTTTTCCCAGATTCTCATGCCGGGTGATACTTGACCTCTGTGGCCTCACATGTAACTTAAATCCTGCAAACATTTGAGTTCATGCCCCATTAGTGCTACCTGGAATATTCCCCCATATCAGGATGTGGCAACAGACACTGAACCTCACCCTTTCAGCTGCTCCTGAATGTCATTCCAAGACCACCTATCCAACACACTAGAACAAATGAATATGGATATTTTCCTCTCTTTTTTGTTTCCCATCTGCATGAAACATATGCCATGTACAGTGATTCCAAGAGATCAGAACAGGGTCTATAGTCCACATGCTAAAATTCGTAATAAAATATGCATGACCAAACCCTGCAGAGGAAACCACAATTCAACCCAGGAAAAGACTCCTCCTTTTTAATAAGGGTTTAATTAATGTCAGATGGCCTCAGTTGGCAACATTCTTGCCTCTGGTGTAGAAGGTCATGGTTTTGAGCCCTATATTAGGCTCTGGGCTCATAACCAATGCTGACACTGCAATGTACTTCTGCTACACTGTTAGAGGTTCTGACCTTCAAAGGAGGTGTTTAAACCGAGATTCCTCCTGCTGGTCTCTGGTGGTTCTTCCAGCTGGAAGCTAAAGATGTCCTGGCACTTTTTAAGCAGCCCAGGGAATAGCCCTTGCATCCTAACTTACCCTTGATGAATAAAGTAGGTTATTATATACAAAGCTGCAACTCTCAGCCATTGCTGACAGTTGACAACACCCACTAATGAGCCTGTTGTGTTTATTTATGTGCTGACTCCACTCATCACCCAGGGAAAGTGCTTTGTCACAACATGGTGAAGGACTTTTGCTCAGTGCTCGAAGAAATACAGGGGAGACATTAAAATAACATTTAAAGGGTTCATTTCCAAAATGAGAATGCCCTGTATATTTTCCAAGAAAAATGGTACCACTTAGAATAGGTGAATATTTTAGGCAAGGAGAGACAGAGGAGATGAGGGGGAAAAAAAAAGAAGTGAGGCTTAGGAAGTAGGTAACAGCTGTTTCAAGATTTTTTGCAAACTCTAAGTTACAGTAAAACCAAGACTGACCTTCAGCAGCAAAAGGGTTAAAAATCCCAGGAAAATTATTCAAGAAATAGCAGTCAGACTGGTATCATTCTGTGTGATCCTGTTCATCAGCTGAGTCATCACAAAAGACATCCTATGAGCCCATCTGGAAATTAAGATCTTTATGATCTGTCCATTCCAACCATCACATGTGATTTAGAGCTCACCACCAGAACTGCTCCATTTCCAGCCTTGCCAACCCTTCTCCCCCCACCACACACAGTGTTTTAGAACCAAAAAAGGGTCTGACTTCAGCTCCAGGGGAACTCTCTCACCTAAATCAACTCTATTAATGAAAAGTATTAAATTAGTTAGAGATAAAAAGCAACAGCAAATCACAGAACTTCATCTTGGTGTTTCCCACGTGCTCCCTGAGAAGGTTTGTTAAATCTATTTAGTAGATATCTGATCTACTGATCACTGAAACCTCAGAGAGGCTTCCTAAGACAGCCCTCAGTGTTTGTGCTTGTGCAGCACAGGGGTGTCCCCAGTCACAGTGCTGGGCTGGAGGACAAAAATCCCAGCAGAACACCTTCCAGCTGCAGCAAACTTTCCCTATTTGCTCCAGCTTGGCTTGGGAGGAGAAGCAAAGTGGATTACAAAGTCAGCCCCCTGTACACTGTGCTCCCACAAACAACTTGTGCAGAATAATCGAATGGAGTGCAACAAGCCAAAGCTTTGATTATCTGGAATCTGGTTTGTGTCTGGGTAAATAAAATACAATCAATTCACATACAGAAATTTAATTGGATTTATTTCTGAGCCATCCTACCTCCTGCCTTTTGTTCACTCTGCTGGGCCTAGTGCCACCTGAGCAGAGGAGAATTGAAATGATGCCATCTACCTTTATGAAATTATGTCTAAGATATTTACAGAGGCTCATGTCATGAAAATGGACTTTTTTTATTCTTCGGTAAATCGTGTCTGGTCTTCGGGTAGCAATTTTAATGTTAGAAAGGCCTGAAAGTAATTCATGTTTCCGAAAACCAGAGGAATTTGAAAAGAACATATATCTTTAAAGAAGGTAAGCTATAGTCCCACACATCCCACCTGAGCTCCCATGGGAATTCAGTCCCAAAGCTTTTGTGTGACTGTCATTCAACACTCTGAGCAGTGATCATATTCAGTGCTGATAGCATCTGTAAATTCTGGGCAGAGTCAGCCTTGATGCAGGGAAAACGTCGCTTCCAACTGTATTCCCTGTGATTTTGTTCGCAGTGTGGTGTTGAATCAGCTTCTAAAAGGGCCCAAGGTTCGAGCACAGAACCTGTGCTGCATGAACAAGGACCTTCAGTGTCAGATTAGAGAAGGAAAACTGATCCTTGCCTATTTAAGCTAAATGGGTGGGGGGCAGACAGTGCCACTGCTGTCAGAGGGACTGAGAGCAGGTTGGTGCAGCCACACTGCCCCCCTGGGCCCCCAACAAGCCTGGGGCGGGAGGTGGGGCTTTCTCTCACCTCATATTTCAGTCTCCCTTCAGCAGGGCAGCACATCTAAATTAGTTGCACGTCTAAATTAGTTGCCCAGGCTCTCACTAGATTTACTGAAGAGTTCAAAAACCCAAATCAAACACAGGTTAGAACGAATCATTCTAGGGAGCTGGTTCCTTCCACTGACTCCAGAGGGAACTCAACAAGGTGGAAGAAGACCTTAAGGACAAATCTGAACACAGCACATGTCCTTGGTCCCACACTAAAGAGAGGCTTGGCCGGGTGGGATGGGGTTTGGAGCAGCCTGGTCTCCTGGCAGGTGTGGAGGTGTCCCTGCACACGGCAGCAGGGGTGGAACAATCTTCAAGTTGTCTTCCAACCCAAACCATTCTGTGATTCCAGGGTAAGGCAGGAAATTATCAGTAGCAAATGTTGCCCTTTCCTTGTGCTCTTTACTGCATAATGAGTTCCATGTAGAGATGGAAATGGGATACAGGAAACTGCAGGATTGGCAGCCTCGGACACTCGCCCCTTTGAGCAGTGACAAAGCTGAGGGATCACTCGGGGCTCACAGATGGACTTTCATCCTCACAACGGAGTCTCTTTCAAGCAGTGTCACATCCTGCTGAACTCCAGCCAGGGTTTCCCAGGGCTTTTGTTGGACATCGTAGCTATAGCGACAGGACCCCAAACAACCCTGTTCCCTGCATGAGGTGACTGTGCTGGGTGTTCCTTACAGCTGGAATTCAGCTGTGATCAAACTGCAGGTGACAGCTCTGCTGGGCAGGTCTCACACACCCAGCAGGACCTCATCGAGCTGCAGAGGAGCCTGAGGAGATCAGAGCCCTGGGAGCTGCAGGCAGCACAGCAGGTTTGGGAGCAGTGCCAGCCCCAAACTGCACAGGGAAAAAATCAATGGCACCGTCACAAAACGAAGATTAGAAACAGGAGTTTCTTCCTCCATCAAAGTGAGGAACATTAATCCTTTCTAGTGTGTTCTTTTATTGAAATGTGCTCTGGCTTTCAATGAGACTGGCTGCTGTGCCTGGAACAGGGAACACAGGGGAGTGCAAAGTGCTATTTCTTTGGTGAAAATGTCCGAATGGTTCCAGAATCTCTGCCCTGGGGCCTTTTTCTGGAGGCCACCATCCTTCTCCTGCTGTCCTGGCTGCTTCCAGCCATGGGCAGGGCAGTGCCTTGTGCTCATCTCTTGGGAAAAGGTATTTACACAGGTATTGATTGAGCAGCTGAAGGGCAGGCAGACTGATAGCAGCAAGCTGCTTGTACAGTGTGGCTCACAAGCATGACAGTGAAATCTTCTTTATTTCTCAGCATCACCTCTGTCAGTGCTTTTTGAAGCAGAATTACAAGGTTCAGCATTTGATCAACACAGGATGTTTAACATGACCACAATAAAATTATATTCTAGAGCATTTAGAATAAACAAACCCACAAAAGTAACTTAATCATTCAACTATTCATTGGTATCCTCTAAAAAAATGTACAGTGCTTCTTGTTTAGAAATTCTCCTTAAAAAGGAGCTGATACTGCAGCTGGGCTGTTCTTCCCAGGCTGTGGGAGCACAGCCAGAGGCTGAAGGGAATTCTCTCCGGAAGATGCAGTCACCTCTAGGGAGAACATGGGGCAAATGTCTCTGTTAGAATTGAATGGCCACAATTCCACCAATTCAAACAGCCAGGCCTGACCACAGGTCTGGTACAGAGATTTCATTGCTGGCCAGTGGCTGCAAAGACAAGTCAGACACATCCTTGGAAGTGGGAAAAGATGGCACGAATCCATGACCTGCAGAAGGCGGGGGAGAAGCCCTGCAGAAAACCCTTTGTCTAACAGAACATTTCTGAAAACCTCTTCCCAGTCCCAGGAGAGTTATTTTAGCTGGTGCTGGAGAGAAGAGAGAGGGTTCTCTCCCTGTAGGTGTAGAAAAGGGGCCTTTGGAAAATGCTCCAAAGGGAGTGGACTAGCAGAGAGAAAGGCTGCAGCACGTGGAAGAGCTTTGGCAGCGTGACAGTGTCTTACTACTGAGATCAGCTGTCAATAAATCAGAAGGTTATGGGTGTTCAGCCACAGAGTGAAGCAACAGCAGACACAGCTCACTCCACAGGGCTCCCTCTCACCTCTGCTGTTACTCTCATAATGCAAGGAGATCACAGCCACCAAGGTCCAGGATTAAATCCTAGATTGTACTAATCATCATTTGGGTTTAATTTTATAACTGCAACTTCATGAACGACTTCATGTATGTTTCAGTTCTTAGAAAATATGACTCATTTGGCTAACATGACAACTGGTTTTGTTCAAAGGAAACCTGAAAATTCAACTATTCATCTGGTCCCAGATTTCAGAGCACGAGTTCCCAAGTAGCTAAAAAGTCCATCCCTCAGGAACCTTAATCTGGAGTTTGGTGTCAGAGCAGACATAAAAATGTTCAAAGGATTGAGTAAAATGATCATATTTTTAAGCTCTTTTTAGAAATCTGGACCCTGATGAGTAGGTAAAACAGGGCCACAGAACAGAGCAGGTGATACACTACAGAACATCCCAGAATATTTCCAGTCCTTCCCAAATCACAAATAAAGATGTGCTTGTGTCTGACATTGCCATGGCCTTAAAAACTACTGCCCAAATCTCAGGGCACCCACTCACTCACCGTCAGCTTCATCCCTCCATGTGGGTTCCACAACCCAAGGGCATGAACCCCCTCAGGAAGTACAAGCACTACCCAGCCTGACTCTAACAAAGCAAATAACACCAAATTGGTCATAACTGACACACAAAACTCTTGTTATGGTGGGATTAATTTATTCTGCTTTCATGCTTGTAGCTAAGGCAGATAACTTGCACGGGTAAATAATTCCTCACCCATTCCAGGTGTAGCCATGTCCCCATTATCGAAATTCTCCTGGAGATGAGTTTTAATTTGCCATAAATACTTTATGCTGCATCCTTTACTACTGTATTATTCATTTTCTAGCAAAATGTGAGGCCAGCAATTCCACATGGGAAAAGACAGTAGATGGATATTAGCAGGGATGTTTTTCCCTTTCCAATCAGCCTTCAGGGTTTCCTGGAAAGCAGGAAAAGCTGCTGATACTGAGAGGAAGTGGCAAGATCTCCAAGAAGAATGTAGGAAAGAATTTCCCTCTGCGGGGAAATCCTTCAAAATTTTTTAGTTTTGCCAATCCAGATAACAATAAAGTCAAGATGTGAGTTATATAAGAGAATAAACTCCCTCTCAGCCCTGAGAAGCATTTAATTTAGATTTCAAATATTGTTACTTCAATGAAAGCTCCAAAAGGAGTCATCATTTCACACTAAAACCCCAAATCTATTTGTTTTCAAAAGTATTCTATACTAAGAGTTTTGTGTTTCTCCTCAAAACTTCACCCTAAACCCAACTATGTTGTGATAAACTGTCAACTCCAAACCTTTCCATTGTGCTAAATTTTGGCATTATTGTGAAAATACAGAAGCCTTCAGGGTGATTTGTTGATGCCAATCCTTCCTTAAAGTACCCCCAAACTCAACAACAACAGGAACCTCTTGCTCTATTCTTTCTCAAGTAATTTAACTCCAATAATCCAATAAACATTATTAGGCAGCTCACAAACTTCCTGGTGAAGATGCCCCTGGGCATGAAAGTGACCCACCCTCTCCAGGAGAAAGTTCTTGATTTAATATTAAATTTTCCTGATAAAAAGCACATTGGACTTGGCTCAAAGCTCACTGAAGTTATTTAGAATGGTTTTTATGTAGTTATCAGACCTAAATAAAAAAAAACCCAACAAACAAATCCTGATGTTTCCTCACAAACAAGGAACCCTCAGTGAGGTGGCTCAGAAGCTGTGCCACAATTTAGACCTTACAAAGCACTCTCAAGCCTGGTCTTTCCCCTGTCCTGCTCAGATCCTTCTCCTTGCCCTGCTTTGGGAAGCTGTGCCTTGCCTGCCCTCAGCAGTGTCACAGAGTCCACCTCTGGGCCAGTCTGCAAAGTGCACAGCTCAGCAGGCAGGAAATAAAGAGATAATAAAGCCAGCCCCCAAAAGCACTGCAGGATCCTGCTCCAGCCCTGCTGAGAGTTGCTCCCGTTGAGCTCAGGGTGCAGGTCTCCTGTAAGATCTTTGCAGAATAACTGACAAGAACAAAGCCCACAATTATTAACCTTTCCACTTGTTCCCATAGTTTATTGTGACAAGACAATGCAATAAGCTTGAAGGTAATCAAAAAGCAATTTTGTAGCAGTGAGCTTAAAATGACAAACCTTTCCTTTTCTAAATAAATCACCATTATTCCCACATGGTCCATGCTTGACAAGTTTGTTTCCTTAGTAACAGAGTCCTTAAACAGGGTCTGTGTGCAAAGATTATACCTTTAGCCACAGAAGGGAAAGAGGAGACAAAAGGACTCACAGGGCTCCACCCACCTGAGTCTGTGGTTTCGGGATTTATCAGTGGGAGAGGACAGGACAAGGCTGTGCAGGAGCCAGGGATGCCTCTCCCCTCTGGGCTGCAGTGCCTAAAGTGAAGGTAACAGCCCCTGATGGTTGTTCAATAGCTCACCTGATGGTGAGGTCAGCTGTCTTATAAATTATTGAGCACATTAACAGTGTTAGGACTGCAACATAAATAAAGGGTATGAGAGGCAGAGGAGACTTCCAGGGCTCAAAGACAAAGGGGGAATGGACAGAGGAAAAGACTAATGTGCTCTGGATACATCTGAGAGCTTTCTGTTTGGTTTCATCAGTAATCAAATGAGTGATTGCTTTGTAATGTGTTTGAGTGGATACACAAAACCTGATGTTATGTGGGACTGAGCTCAGTCCAGTGCTGCAGAAAATCCTTCAGCCCACTCTGTGTGTCAATGCTTAATGAATTCCTACCTCTCTTCCATGAAACGTGGTGAAATCAAGTAAACACTGAAAGGCCAGGCCTTAGAAACATGGAGCTTGCTCTGCAATTAAAGGAGGACAGCTTTTCTAGCTTTCAAGTTAAGTTGGTGCAAAACAGATTGATTTCAAGTCTTCCAGCACTTTTTTAATATATTTTGGCCACTGTCAGCTGATGGGTTTCAAATTCCCCTTGATGAGCAAATGTCCTAAAAGGCTCCACACAACCAGCATCTTAATAACCCTAAATCTGATAGTACAGAGCCCATCATTTCTACAGCTCCCAATGTCTGTGCAAAACCCCCTGAGTGTCCAAAACACGCCCCTCCTGACCTGACTGTCCCAAAGAGACACAGCAGCTTGTCAAGTGCCAAGTAACTTAATAAGGAAAGGAAAAGGAGTATTTCTACTTCTTGCATCAATGCTTGAAAGGCAGTGTTGGTAACTGCAAGCAGCACAGGCAAAGATTGTTTCTGTACAGAAATTATCTGAAGGAGTTTAAGCCCAGATTCAAAACAATTTGAAATAATTGCAACAAAGACGAATTATCTCTATTGTTTATAAGTTGATTTTCTCAGCATATATAGATGGATGTCTATAAATTAATATTAAATTTGTGGTTTATAAAAAAGGCAGTTCTGGCAGACACAGCTTATTTTAGATTTCAGTCAAAAGCAACAGACCTCAACACGGCTTGAACATTCCTCAACACTTCCAAATGCCCAGGATGAGCAGAATTCCTCCTTTTCCTCACCCTTCCCAGCAGCACAGACCTTGCTCACAGGTTTGAGCAGCACCTCGAGCTTACAAACCTTGCTGCTCCTACAGTAATATTGTAAATGCTGCCAGCCAAGAGTCAACCAGATGGGTGATGCTGAGGGCCACCTGATGGTGCTACTGCAGTGAACGAGGGCAGGAATGTTGATGGAGAAGTGACTCTTGAGGAGAGAGCCCTTCCCTTCGTCAAAGCCATCTGAAGGGCAGAGATGAAAAGGATTTAAGCAATTCACTTGTGTTCAATCCAGAGTTTTCTCAGAGTGGCCCACAAGCCAAAAGGCACTCAGCAACAGGACAAGGGGGCACGGGCTCAAGCTCTGACAGAGGAAATTGAAGTTGGAGATCAGAAGAAAATTCATTCCAGAGAGAGTGCTCAGGCATTGGAATGGGCTGCCCAGAGAGGGGGTGGATTCCCCAGCCCTGGAGGGTTTTAAAGTGAGCTTGGCCGTGGCACTGAGTGCCATGATCTGGTAAAGGGACTGGAGTTGGACCAAG
>JAOXXN010000120.1:27732740-27745696 GCA_026770055.1 Myrmophylax atrothorax
GATCCAACCCCACTGTGATCACCAGCCCAGGGCACGGAGTGCCCTGGGCTGGTGATCACAGTGGGGTTGGATCAAGGTTTGGACTTGATGATCTCGAAGGTCTTTTCCAACCCAATCAATTCTATGATTCTGATTCTAACTGCAGGTGAAACCTGCAGAGCTGGAGTTTCATTTGTTACTGAGAAACACCAATGACAGGGGGCACAAACCATTTCACTTTGATTGTTATTGGCTTTCAAATAGTGGCCACAAGAACTGAGAGTCACTATTTGAGATACCAGGAGTGTAGGAATGTAAGTCCCACAACCAAAAAGCTCTTCTCATCCATCTCCTGCCTCCTGAGCACCCACTCTCCCTCTTGCATCTTTTAGTGTCACCAACACTCATTACTGAGCTGTAGGATGAAAATCAAGACAATTTTGCCAGTTAAACCATTTACCTCTAAGCACGGGGAATAATGAGACCTATTCCTCTAACTCTGGAAATTAAGCTGTCTTTTTTTAAATTTACTGAAATAAAAAACTTGCTAAAACTAAATTACAGCTTAATAACACATTTACCCCAACATTCTTGGATGAAACATCAGTTTGGAAGAGGCGCCAGATTAGATTCATCAGAAAACATGTTGCAGAGTAATTTAGAAAATATTCAAATGTCAACTTCTCTCCAATCCTCCCTCTGAAATGAAGGGTATTGTTCAGCTCAATAATTCTATGGCTGTGTTTTCTTTTTCCTCCCCCCACATTATGTTCTTTTCTAATTGTCTCCTGTTGCAGGAGAGGAGGAAAATGATCCATTATTAAATGTTTTCACTGAGTGTTTTGTCTTCACTCTCTCTGATCAGGAGTGAAACTTTGCCTCCAAGTACAACTTCCCAAACCATGTACAGAGATTAAATTCTGCTGTTCCAAACACTCAGAGAGAACCCACCAAAACCAAAAATGGTTGTACAATTTTTAAGGAAAACCATTTTGATCTTCCATCTGTGACAACATGAAGTCTAGCGGATCTTTCAGTAAGAAAGTACCACTTTGCACTACAGGGCTGGAATTAATAGACATATTTGCAAAAACATTTTTTGTTTGCACCAACTTCAAGCACTGCAGTGCAGATTTCTGCATTCCCTCCTGGCAATTTGCATTAGCAATAATCAGATGAAAAAGCACGAGGCTGCAGGAATGACATCTCCTCCTGCACTCAAGGAATCAAGTGTGCAAAGGTACGTTCTAACACCTTTTAAGATTGTTTTCATCCCATCTATGATAGTCAAATGTACCTGCAAACTACATATTTACCCTGTGGTTTAGAATGCTTTTTCAGTAACATTGATTTACTATTTTAAGGAACAGGTTAAACTGAATTCTGCTGCCAGGGTTACATTTGTCCTGTGTGATCTGACAGAATACTCACCTTCAAACATGGGTATTTATACCAAGTAACTGTACAGAATATTCAGCCCAGTAAGGTAGATCTGTAAAAGCATGGAAAGGGTAACCCACACCAGGTGGTCATCAGGAAGCCCACGAGCTAAACTGGTAGGATTTAACCTCTGACAGGGAAATCCTTAACAAGTGGGAAAATAATACATTATTATAATACTAGGCCTGACTTTCTGATCCTTTGACTACAAACCATTGATGCCAATAACTCCTAAGTGTCAGATGAGATCTCTCATTCAGGTATTTAAAGTGCCAGAGAGCAAGGTTAGGTTAGATGTAGGGAAGAAATTCCTCCCTGTGAGGGTGGGCAGGCCCTGGCATGGGTTGCCCAGAGAAGCTGTGGCTGCCCCATCCCTGGAAGGGCTGGACAGGGCTTGGAGCCACCTGGTCTGGTGGAAGGTGTCCCTGCCCATGGCAGGACCCTTGGAACAAGAGCATCTTTAAGGTCCCTTCCAACTCAAACTACCCTGGGATTCCGTGATGACTATGGCCACACTCTATGGCTGAGCCTACTCTCACTTCACTGACAAATCCTGGAAAGATTCTGGCTCTGGGAATAAGGTGCTTTCCTACCACCACCCATTTGTGGCCTTCTGGCACTGGCAGTGCCCCTCCTTACTCTGGACCCCAATATTTAGCCTGTACCAGACTGCAGTAAACCTGTATGGCATGATGGGCACTTCTCATCCCAGAATAACCCCCAGCCTCCCAGCAGGTCTGTGGGATCCAGCTGTGGAGCAGGAACACCGGGCTGCTGAAGGTCCCCTCTGCTCTGGGACAGACACACCTCTGCTCCAGGCCTGTCCTGCTGCAGCAAAGGCAGCAGCCTGGCTTTGGGACACCTTGCAGGGCACCAAAAGGCCTGTGCTGAAAGCCACTCGCACCAAAGGAAGAATCACCACCTGTATTTGGGCCTTTGGACACCCAGTTGCCAAACAGGAACTTCACCATCCCATGATGGGCTTTGTCCCTCTGTCCCTCTGCAGTCTGCAGGAAATAAACTACTGAACCAGTACAAAGACTGCACTACTCAGGAACATTCCCTTTACGTGCTGGCCAGAGAGAATAATGACTGCAGGCTCAGGTGTGCTGCTCCAGCTCTTGTAAGACCACAGCCAAAGTCTCCTATTTACCCACAGAGACACCCGAGATCTGCAAAGTTGTGCTTTAGATCTCAGCCATCACAGCTGCACTTCATAGGAACAAAGGTGTGTGACAGGAACTGAAGTTTATAGACAGATCAGTGGCATCAGGTTATTAATTACCTGCTGTCTGTGAGTCTCTTTGAAATGCAATGTGTAAGCTCACAGAATTATTAATAAATTCCCAGTTACCATGCTGATGTGCAGTTCAAATGGTTAGGATAAACTGTTATTCTGCTCATTAGGATGACTAGGATAAACTGTTTATCACTAGGATAAACCGTAAAATCCTGAGTGTCTGGCTGGAATCTCCTAGTTTTACAGCTGCAAGTCCTGAGAGTACATTCCAAATGCAGCTGAGACAGCAGTGTCCATGTGAATCTGCACATACACTGAGACAGTAATCCTGAGAGGTGGGAAATCCACAGCTCCAAGGCTTGTTCCCTTGAAGGTCCATCAAGACCATAAACATGGGAGAGCACATTGATAGCCCAATCCAAAGGGAAGATTGTCAGCCTTGGAGTGATTCTGGGTGTCCCTGCAGCTCAGAGAGCACAGACAGAGGAGGATGCTGCAGCTCTGCCTCTGTAGGGAGCACTGCAGCAGGGAGGGATCAGGCAGGCTCAGGAGGGATGGATCACTGCAGAGACCTCCAGCCTGTGGAGTCCCTGATGCCCTGAACTGCCTGAGTAATCACTTTAGGCCCAACTGCTTGGTGAGTACTTCAGCCCCTGTGCCAGCAGTTCTTACGCAGATACACAATTTTAGATTAATTTCTTGATTAGAAGCTCATAGTTATCCAAGTCCTTTGCTCATCAGTAGTGTGACATTCACAATCTGCCAACACACCACTCTGGGAGATTAAGCAGAATAGAATTTAAATGGTATGTTATTGACATTTCAATTATTTAAGCTTCAGTAGAAAGTGACCAGATAAGGTTTAGATTCTATGATTGGTCTCACAGCAAAGTTCTGCTGGAAAGGATCAGATGAAAAGAAGGGGTAAGGGGTGCTCAGGTACCCATAGATCACAGCTGAGGAGCAGAGGGAGACAGGTTGGAGAGATTTGCTAAGGGGATGGGATCCAAAAGCGCTCTATAAAACAGGCAAAGGATAGAAGTGCTTTTCCTAAATGCCTCAGGAAGACAAAATGCCTCAAGGAAGAAGCATGAAGCAAAAGGGCATTAGCAGCAAGAGTGCAAAGAAAGGACAGCCCCAAAAGTATTGGTGTAAAGCAGTCACCAGCAGAGTGAGGAGGTTTGGTAGGTGATTCCCAGCCAGGGGAAGACCAAGGTTCTGGGATATTGCCTCCAGCAAAGGCAAGACAACAGAACTATTTGTGAGTGGGATTATAGCACAGGCTTGCCAAAGTCAGCAACAGGCAGGGCTCAGGGACTCGGGAAATCCTTCCTAGTCCCCTTTTCCCAAGGAACACAGCACTCCATTACAACAACCATCACATTACTGCTACAAAAGTGTGAGATGTAAAACTGTAAGATTTAAGTGATGTAAAAGCCTGAGATTCCTGCTCAGAGGATGTCTCAGGGTTACACCATGCTCTGTGTGACAGCACCTGCAGCCTGGCTGGAAGGCTCCAGCCACAGAATGTCAGAACCTCTGCAAATCAACTCACAGGTAACAGTCTGCCTCAGTCTGCTTAAATCCTTGTTGTAAGTGTTCTGTGTTGCAGAAGGTCCAAACAGCTGCCTAGCAATATTTGCATTCCTATTACTAACTGTATGTTCACAACAGCCAGGCAGAATAAGGTGGACCCTCTAAAGAGGAATAAAAATATATGAGGTTTTTGGTTTTCATCTACTGGGATAACTTTTCCATTTCCAAGTACAGACACATAAACCTCTTAAGGACAACTGCACAGTGGGAAGAAGCATAGAAGTATTTGGGGGTTTTGTATTAATAATTATAATAATTAAAACTGTCACTGGTAAGCACTGAAAACACAATGGCCAAAATGTTCAGCCATGGATGTCTTAATGCAGACACCTAATTCCCAATGCAGCCACATGAGCAGAGTGTTTGAACTGAGCCCCTCTGGTTTCTGTGGGGCTGAAATAAGGAACTTCAATAGTCATCTCAGTTCTGAACAACTGCACTTGTCTTTTTAAGAAAACACTTCAGCATGTGCTTAAGTGCTGATGTAAACTGGGACATTATTTGGGAAATTGAGCAGAGTTTGGTGCCTAATTTAAACACACAAGTTAAAACACTTTGGCATAAATTTTACAGTTCTGCAAAGACCCTCTCCTTCACATAAACAACAAACCAGACATTTTTCTTACACTGTAAAACCTCCAGCTAACGTGTGAAGATGAAGATATTCCCTTCAATTTTTAGAGACTATCTGAGGCACATTAACTGCCAGACTGGGAAGAGTGCTCTGCCAAGAAAAAGCAAAAGATTTTCCAAGTTTCATTCCTGGGGAAAAGGTTTGTCATGCCACCTGAAGCCATGAAAAGAAAACAGTAAATATAATGCAGCATTAACACCCATCAGGCAGTGTGTTTATAGGCAATTGTCTGCCTCACACACCTTGAGGTGTATAATGAGACACAGTGAGTTTTACTACCTATGAAGTAGAGCAATCACCCTCAAATGAGCTGCCTGGAATGTATTATTGCTGTTATGAAATGGAATTTGTATGTAAAAATAACAAACCAGATTTGAGTGTTAAGTAGGTCCTTGTTGACATGACTGGAAACAATGGAAGTCAACCAAAAATTGCCTGTGATTTAATACAAAAGAGTGAGACCTGGGAAACCACTTCTTCACTCTTCTACAGACCCTGCAACATTTCTATTTTAACTTGAACCTTCATTTATTCATCACCCTTAGGGCACCATGAAGTTTCCATTAGTAGCTAATTGCAAACTTGTCCCTGCTTCAAAATTAGTAAATTCCTCTTTGGTCTGAGCTCAAACTGCATTTTTAAAGCCTTGACACAGGGTGCACAGAGCAGTCAGGGCACTGACTGCCCTCCTGACAGGCTCAGTCTCACAGAGGTGCAGAAAGCTCCCCTCACATCCCCAGAGGCAGGAGCAGGTCGTGGGCAGCACTCAACAGCAATCCAAAAGGGAATATAAAGCAGATTTGGGCTGCAGGACCAGACATCACTTGTAGAGGTTTCTGCAGCAGGAGGGCTGAGATTCAGGGGGGAACAAATGAAGGGGTCTGTGTGTGACAAACCAGCAGCTCAGAGGTGGAAACCATCCTGCTTCCTCTTTTCCCCTGGCCATCCTCTCCTGTCACTGCACTGCAACAGAAAGCCCAGACACAGATAACTATGACAACATTAAGCAGTGGTTAATTATGGTGCAAAGACAGGAAGTAATTTTCCTGCAAAATCTTCTGCTTGGAAGCCCAAAGAAATAAAATGTGGGGTTGGACTGGACAACAGATGTCTGATTCCATCTCCTCCTTGGTGAGTGCACTTCAGAGAGCACAACTGAGAAGGGCATCTCCACATGGAGAGATGCAGGACAGTCAACATGAAAACATGCACAAATGGTGACATTCTGCCCCACATGTGGCACTCTGCACAATTACAGACTTTCTCTGCAGGCACAGAAGAGGAACCTGAGTGTTCTGTGAGCTGGGCCAGCTGTCACATGTACAGATCTCATACATGCAGCCCAGAGGATTTGTTTTCCTAAACAAACTTGCAATCATCTGTCTTTTAAAATATAATTTCTGTGACACACAGAGGAAAATCAGAAGTGATGCTGAAAGCTTTCCATGCTCTATTAATTTTATTATGTAAATCCACTCCCCAATTGGTATTTTCATTCAAAACTACCACAAGATCCATCATTATTCCTGGATGTAAAGGGAAGCAAAACAAGTAGTATTCAAGCAAGTACTCTCATTTGGATTATTATTTTAATACAGCAGTACTGTCTGTAGGTAATTTTTAAAGCATGTTTGCATAGCAATTCAAGGCTGCTCCTTCCCAGAGACTATTTAGCTTTGTCAATATTTATTACTATTGCTTTGGTAAATACAATAGAAAGGAGAAATGTTTGACTTGAACCTAATAAGCAGATTTTGAGCAAAGGACAACATTGCTTTTTGAGTTATCTGTCTCCATCACTAATAATGCAGCAACAAAGGGAAAGCCAAACTCACAGAGACCAAAACCCCATAGAAACATGTGCAGGGAATCCTCAGTGCCTGAGCATCAGTTCTGCTGCCAGAGCTGAGCATTAAACAGTTGGTTAAAAACTGCTTTTAGTGTATTAATGTAACACACTCACCCAGTCCTATGGACATACAGACAAATGTATGTATTCCACTTAAATGCTACATTTCTGAAATACCTGGAAAAGGTGTTCCATGGTGCCATGGCCTGTGGATTGTACTTGGTCTAAAGGCCAAACACAGGGTTTGACTCCACTGTGGATACTGCAGCTCAGATAAACCTACACAAGAAGAAGTTAATCAGAATAGTCAGTAAATTAAAGCAACAGAAACTCTTTTTCTCCACAGAAACATATTAGTTGTGCTTTCCTCCAAAATATTATCAAACTGTGATTTATAGTACACAAACCCCAAGTGTTTTCAGGTAAAACTTTTGGCTAAACACTCCAAACACAGAACAGAAATTAATCCCCAAAGCAAAGAACTTCAAAGCAAAAAACCACAGCAACAGTGGGGAAATCAAAGCAACACAAAGGTGATGTGATTTGCTCCAGCCAGGAACAGACCCACACACCACTTTGTGTGCTGCTTGTGACAATCTGAGGATTCAAAATACAGCTTCTGAATTGCATTTGATAGTCTAAAACTCTTGCAGATTTATTGAAGCAAGTCGTGCCACAATGTTTACCATTTCGTGGAGAAATGACCAGGCCCTGGCAGTGCCCACATCATGGATGTACCAGACTGTCAGGGCTCTGAGGGCACCAAAATCCTCAGTGGTGCTCACCAGCCTCACCCGGAGCTTTCACCCACATCCAGGAGCCCACAAACTATTTAAGCTCCTTCCTAAGGTGGCTTGGAGTAGAATTGGTAGTAAAAAAATGGGAGGGTTCAGGAAAAGTCAAAACTTGACATTCAGACTCTTGACATGGTTGTTCCCCTTTCGAGGTCCACTACACATTGTCTGTCACTGAACAAAATTCCAGTTGAAGGTGTAGGAAGAGTTGTTCAAAACTCATGTGGATAAGCACATGTCCCCATTTCATCCTGGGGAACTCAACACTATCACATTTGTCACAGTTCTGTTTCCAGACAGGTTTGAGTAGAGCTTAGTTGCTTATAGTTGCATTTTGGTTTGGGTGTCTCAAACAAAACACATTTTATGGCTCGATTATTTTCCTATGAATAACTACAACAGGGTCCATGTTTTACCAAAGGGGAAAAAAAGCAAAGTAAATTTTCCAATTATCAAGGCAATGTAGCACTTGTGTATATCATTATGAAGCTGTTAACAAAAATGCTACATTTTCATTAGCTGAAAAGCTATTTATCCCTAATGAGTTGTTAAAGACTAAGGGCAAAATTCTGCTTTCAGTAACACCAGCATAAATCTGTAAGCCGTGTGAGTGCCTCTGCATTGCTGTTGGTGTCAGGGAAAGCAGAATTTGGCCTGAATGCTCTTGGGTTTGACTTTGTAATCTGTTTCTACTTTACAGAAGTTGTTACACACCAGTAAGGACCAATCTGTAACAGTGGTAGTGGGGGAAAGGAGAAATCAAAGGATGTTCTTTCCCTCCATCATTAGATTTAATAGGTTAAAGTATTATCATAGGCCTGTTATTGACAGAAAGCTTTGGAGGCAAAGGTAAGTTCTGTTTGCTGTATTCCTGTGCCATAACAGTAGTCAGTGTAACCAGAGTGTTACGTTCCTGCTTGCCCCAGTTTTTAAAAACCAGCAGATTGTTGCTAATACATGTTTTTGCTGTCTTGTGTGATTGATTCATCCATTGCTTTTATCTACTTTCATCTGTGAAAGCATTTGCCATCAGTAAACAGATAATATAAATATAATTAAATACAAAAGAGAAGGGAGATGCCTTGCATTGTATGAATTATCACCCAGGAATACATTATAATAAGCATGAATAAAACAATGTTTACTCTAAAAGGAGTAGAAACACAGAGCTGTATAAACATTTCTCAGTAGTAGTAAAAGTATGATTTCTCACTCTTTTTACTTAGTTGAATTTAACTCTATAATCCCATAAACCTCTAAATCCTGGAGAGTATAAGTAGAAGTAGAGTCACTGAGGGCCAGCATTAATTCACATTACCTGACATGGTGAAATATTCATTTACAATGAAACACAGGGTTTAGGGATTGGTGAGTCCAGTCTGAATATCTGTGTGGAGCTGATGGGGAGGGAAAAAAGCTTTTCTAGTATGAGCTGAGAGGAGGTTCCTGTAGTGACAATGACAGTATTTCAGGATGAAAGATCCCAGCATCTCCCTTCCAAAATACTCTCACTCTCTATTGTTTTGATTGACATGTACATAGAGTTGCAAGCAAATAAGGATTAGTTTTGTGATGCCACCAAATACCCTGTGGTCCTTGTCCACACCAATCAGCCCTGCAGTTCTAACACCTTTTCCTACCCTTTGGAGGTGAAGAAACAACTGGATCCTCCATTCTGCTGGGCTGGAGCGCAGCTCCAGGAACTGCCTTGCCTGGTTGGGCAGGAAGCCTGAGACAAAGCAATGAAGTGAACCCAGGACTCCTGGGTACAGTCCCAGGCCTCTGAACTATTTATTCTTCCCCTCATCTCTGGGCTGAAAGGGTGGGAAAGCAAATCTGTTTCTTTCATAGTCTTTAAAGGAGGAAAAGGGCATCCTGTAGAGGGCTCAGAGGTTGTGTTATTGGTGTTCCTGGGTGGTTTGTGCACTGCAGCACCTGTTCATCTTTTCACAAGTTCATGTTTTCACAGTCTTTGATGAAGTTCTCCTTTCTTTGTTTCCACTTGCTTCCCTCTCCTTTTCTAATCCTCACTACCTCTGTCATCTGGGGTACAGCCTTTGCCTTCCCTTTATTCTCCCTTTTGGTATGTTTGCCACATCTCTGTGCAGTGTCCCAGTGGAGGAACTGCCCCTGCTGCTGATGGGGAGTGTGCACAGAGGACAAGATGATCCCACTCCTCCTTGTGCCTTGGGTATCTGAGTCAGGGAGAAACAAGGACCTGAATTATTCCTGGCTCTCCTGCTACTGTGTATTGAGGTTTGAAGTCCTGGGAGAATATCAACCACTGTGGAATGTGCTTTCAGACTGGGAGTGGAAAAAAGCAGATTCAGTATTCTGTTGTTAAGGGGAATGATCTTTATAAAGCCACAGGGCATAAAGCTCAAGCCTTAACTGTTTCCAGGTTGTGATGAATATGAATGTCACAGCAAAACAGCAGATACTCTTTGGAAAGTGTAAGTGAAAAGTCAGCCTTTAAAGACAGTCCATGAAAGTGTAAGTGAGGGCCTTGTAAGTGAGCAAAAGTACTTTAAAATCAATATAAAATGTCAATCATAACAACCAGATTTCTGAACTGTACTTGGGCCTGACATGAAAAGTCAAGTTTGGAATCAAACCACCAATCTAGTTGTTACTTAAGATTTAGGAGAAGATTTGGCCTTTGGCCTCTCAAGTCAAAGAGCAGTGCAACAAATACTCAGTCCTGTATATTGTCTGTCTTCCTTCCCCACTCAGTTTAACTTCCAAGTCTCATGTGACCTTTCAAAAGCCTTCATTTCCTCATCTCTAGCCTTAAAGCACTGGCATCCATTCTGCATGGACTTCCAAAGGCCCTCAAAGCCTCATCAGTCACAGGCTTGTTCCAAAGCATCATCCCAGTCCCTTTTAGTTTGTGTCTTTTCACACTTACTTTCCCATTAGTTATGGGCAGAATAAAAAGCAGCCTCCACTGACAATGCTCCTTGCACAAGTCCATGAAATGCAACCCACTATTTCCCACGAGGATCCCAGCACATTTACTTGAAAAGCTGAATCCTATTATTGATATGCCACTGATTTATATCAGGAAGGCTCAACATCCAGATATAATTTATCTTGGCCTGGTGTTTGGAAAATGAAGCATTCAATATTGTGTCCTTTGACAAATGTCCATAGGCACTGGATCCCAGAGGCAGCTCTAACAAATGGTTTTATTCTTGCTTCATTCTAGAAATGCCTAAACCCAGCAGCTTCACAGAATTGCTTTTGGAGGGTCACACCAAGTAGTCTCACTGCTTTCAGAAAGAATTAAAACCAAACCACCGACCCTCGAGCTGAAAAGCTGCAGAATTCGTCTTTTAAAAACAAAATAATTAAAAGAAAAACGCTAACCACGAAGACACCTTTAGAGTCAGAGAGCCTGATTGAATTTGTCCCTGGAAATCTTAGAGGAGTAAGGAAAGAAAAACACATTAAAGCCAGGGATTCCCTTCTGAGTGAATGTTCCATCAAGAAGCACAAATCTCTGTACTTGCCTCGGATGCAGCCATGTATCTAATCTCCCCATAAATACTGCATGACTGTGTGGGACTCATTTAATGGCAGCTCTAAAAATAGCAAACCCCTTGACCTGAAGTACCAGCTCTGCTGCAGCCATGAAGGTGCTTGTTGGAGCAGAGAGAGTGGGGCAAAGTCCCAGAGCTGCGTCCCGGCCTTGGAGTCGGGCTATTGACAGAGGGAACTTGGATCCCCCTTCCCTGAGTGGCTGAGGCTGAGCTGGGAGAGGGTGGCCTGGCACAAATCTCCGTGTGGCAGGACAGAATTTGTGAGTTGCTCATGGAGTGCTGCCCACAGACAGATGCACAGGGATTGCCTTTGGGAGGTTGGCATTTACAGCTGGAAGTGCTTTGTGTTTCTGAGGCATTCAGGGCACGTGGGGCACTGCAGGAACTGTGTGTAGATTCCTCAGAGGACTCTGGGCATCTGCTCACTCGTGTCTAGTTGTTCTTGGCTCAAGTGCAGCCAGGTGGTAGGGCAGAGACAGCCACATTCCATGGCACCAAGGGGACAGATCGACCCTTCCCTGCAGAGTGGGATTTTGCAGCAGGGAGCTGTAATCATGACTAGACACAACAGCAAACAATAACCTGAGGACCAGCCCTGCCTCTGCCCTTTCCCAGCTGACCTGCATGTGACCAACACCCTTCCCAGAGACCATATTTCCCACACACATGTGCTTTCTGCCAGTGAGAGGGAGAACTGGGCTCCAAGGATATAAAAATCCACTGCCTGATGAGTCCAGAGAACAGGCTGGGCTGAGAGATGGAAGCTGAGCTCGCTGCAAGCACAGCCTTGTGTCAGCCCCTGCCCTGCCTGGGTGGTGCTGCTGTAGTGCAGGAATTCTCCAGGCAGCCCCAACACACCTCGGTGGAGGTGACATCATGGTATCAAAATGAAATGAGACTATTTAAATGCAAGACTATCGTGGTGCCACTACAATGTGAAAATGAAACTAACTCCATGTAACCCCACGGGGAGCAAGTTACAGTTTGAGAGAGAAATAAAACAATGTAAATGGATGTTACGCTGGACTTAAAGAGCCCACCGAGGCCAGGGGCTGCTGCTGAATTTGTTTGGGCATTCAGCTTAATTTGTGCCATATATCTTGAGCTGGATGCATTGTTTTACTGAATAGCTATTAACTACAATTAACATGCAGCCAAGTGTGTTGGTGTTCAGGCAGGGTTTGACCTAAGCTGTGCAAAGCAAAGGCACCATGGAAGTCTGGCATTTCCTTCCTACGTGGGACACAACTCAGTGACACAGAACCTACACAATTATGAGCATCCTGGTGTGGTCAAAGAAAGGTGTTTACAAATCCATCAGAAACTAAAATGTGAAAACATAAATGGTATGGGTGTGTTGGGATTCAGTGTGAATCAAGGCTGGATGCAGGGCAGGGAGAGGGAAGTGAAAATGCAGTGTCACCATCAAGTACCTGAAGGGTGTGCAAGAGCAAAAAAGCAAGTTTTAGTCCTTAGGGGACCTACTGAGAGGTCATGGCACAAAACTGGAGTAAGAACAATCAGTCTGATTACCAGGAACAGTCTTGCATTAGTGAGATCTGCTGGGCTGAGACAGGGTCTCCCTTGGAAACCGCAGATTTCATCTGGATCTCTACTGGGAGTGCTTGGATTCGTAACACAGAAAGTCATGTTCATTTGCTGCTGAGAGTGACAGCAGTGATGCACTCGTGAAGCACACACTGCAGCTGGGCTAAGAACAGCCAAGGAACATCAGAAAAGATACTGATATCTTCAGGAAAGATATTGAGGGGCTTGAGTGGGTCCAGAGAAGAACAATGAGGGTGGTGAAGGGACTGGAGCACAAGTGCTGTGGGGAGAGGCTGAGGGAGCTGGGGGTGTTCAGCCTGGAGAAGAGGAGGCT
>JAOXXN010000120.1:27814362-27825345 GCA_026770055.1 Myrmophylax atrothorax
GTGTGTGTGTGTGTGTGTGTGTGTGTGTGTGTGTGTGTGTGTGTCTGTGTGTGTGTGTCTGTGTGTGTGTCTGTGTGTGTGTTTGTGTCTGTGTGTCTGTGTGTCTGTGTGTGTCTGTGTGAGAGTGTGTGAGAGTGTGTGTGTGAGTGTGTGAGTGTGTGTGTCTGTGTGTGTGTGTCTGTGTGAGTGTATGAGTGTGAGTGCGTGAGTGCGTGTGAGTGTCTGTGTGCGTGTGAGTGTCTGTGTGTCTGTGTCTGTGTGTCTGTGTCTGTGTGTGTCTGTCTGTCTGTCTGTGTCTGTGTGTGTGTGTGTGCACGCGCGTGTCTGTGTCTGTGTCTGTCTGTGTCCGTCTGTGTGTCTCTGTCTGTCGCTGTGTGTGTGTCTGTTTGTGTGTCTGTGTGTGTCTGTCTCTCTGTGTGTGAACACGTGTGTGTGTCTCTGTGTGTTTCTGTCTGTCTGTGTCTGTCTGTCCCCCCGGCCCGCGGTGGTCCGTCCCTTCAGGCGGCGCTCCCGGGTTGCCCCACGTGGTTTCCCGTCCCGCAGCCCCCGCGGGTTCCAGGCAGGGCTGGGGGCGGCCCCGGGGGCTCCCCGCGCTCCCCTCCCGCCCCCCGCACGGCGGCCCCGCGGGCACCCCCGCCACGGCTCTGCCCCTACAGAGAACCGCGACGTCAATTCCCGGCCCCGGGAGTAACCGGGATAACGCGGGGCGGGAAATAAAACCAGACGGGAGAAAGGCGGGTTGTGGAAGTTTTCCCTGATCCTCGTCCTCCAAGGGGAGGGCACAGCGCCGGCCTAATTTTAGACAGTGCCCCAGTATTGCTGTGGAAGTACAGGTTAGTCCGGAGGGGAAATCAGGGCTGGAGCCGAAGGATCGCGGCGGAGCAGAAAAGCCTGTGCTGGCGCGTTCCCCTCGGAGCAGCAGATGGAGACGGCCGTGTCGCTCCGAGCGAGCGGCGTTACAGGGCACGGCTCCCATGAAAGCGGGGGTTCGGCTTCCTTACTTTGCCCCGCACACACCCTTCGCTCCGGGAGGTGTGGATTTGGGAATGCTGACACGCAGCTACCTCTGGAATAAGGGGCAGCAGGTATTTAGGGACAGGCGGTGACAACAGGGGGTAGCACAGGGACTGAAGTGCTGTCCTGGTGAGTTTGGTTGCCAACAGTGCAACAAGTGCTCTCTACGCGTCCAGCACAAAGCTCTTCCTGCTGTTCGGCTTCTTGTGTGGAGAACTTGGGCTGTCAGCTTCAATCCCTTTTTACTGTGGAAGCTGACAAACTTACGTCCAGGTTTGAAAACACACTTTCAAATTCTCTAGTTCTATTTTTTCCTAGATATAATGACATAATTACCAGGTACAGTATAGGAAGGAGAAGTGAAGCGAACAGAAACACAAGTGGCTCTGAAAGAAAAGTGAAGGTCCAGCTCCCCTCTTTGAAGTTGCTGAGTTTTTTTCCTCTGTTTTCCCCTGGTGCTCCCATCTGACTCCATCTGGCCACACGGTGGGCACTGGGGTTATTTGTGTGCCGACTGGAGTGATGCAAATAACAAGCAGTGTGTTGGTGTTCACAGTTTGTGACACAAACTGCAAAGTTTTGGTTGCATGGGGGAGCTCTCTGTGTGCTGCTGGTGCCCAAATGCCCTCACAGAGGCAGCATCTCTCAGGTGCAGGTAACTCGAATTTCAGCTGCATAAACAGTTCAGCCAAACAGCCCGAAGTTACTGCACATGCATAAGAAAATCTCTGAAATTCATTAACGCAGCGAGTGCTCACAGCAGTTGTTTGACTCCTTTTTAATCTTTACATACAAGATAAATAGAGACCAGTGACCGGCCCTTCTGGCACCAGAGCCAAGGGGCATCAAATGGAACTGGCAGGTTTGGAATAAACCAGAGAAACGTCTTCACAGAATTGTAGTTCAGCTGTGGAAATCCTTGGCAAGAGTGGAGTGAGGGGTTTAAAAGTGATTAGATGAATTCACAGAGGAATCACTTAAGGCCTGTTGAATGCTGAACATCTCTGGAAATCCCAGGGCTGCAAATGATTTGTGCCTGGGGGAGCATCCCTGGTTTTGTGTTCCTCCCCGGGGATCTTGGCTCCTGTCAGAGATGGGTATCTTGGGGGACCTGGTGTGGAGGTCCCAGATGTGATAAAACTCCCACACACAGTCCAAAAATGATCTGTCTCTGTGTCACTGTGCAGGTTTTATGTTTGTAAAGGGCTTTGCTATGCGAGGAAGGAATTCTGGATGTAAAAAAGTGTAAGACATGAATTTGAAGTAGTTTGTTGTGTGAGGGGTTTCATTTTTATATAAAAACTACTTGAAGCTAAAATGGGCTTTTTTGTGATTTGTGTTGCAGAGGAAGCCATGCAATTATTTTCCTGTGTAGACAAATAATACTAATAAAGTTTGTTCCAGTTCATGATTGACATATGTAATTTGTTAAGAGTTTTGTTTTATCTTTTGGAGTTTTTTTCCCTGCATATTTCTTTTGTCCTAGAAAGCAAAGTTCAGACTACGAGGAACATGGTCAGTGTAGCTTTAACTCTATTTGATACAGGTTTATATAACCTGAAAAACTGCCTTTATAGCCCACTGATCTCAAAGCAAGGTTTTGATTAACTTCAGCCAGGGCTGGATCAGGCTGGAGGGATTCATTTAAACTCATTTAATTTAATTTTTTTTCACCCTCCACCCATTTCAGTTTTCTACTTCCTTCCTCTTGCAGAGGTGGAGTTTCAGGACTAGACATTCCAGTTCTCCGGGGACGTGTTGGTGCTGGGGCCCGTAGCTGTGGGGGACACCCGGCAAGACACTCATTATGCTAATTGCTGCTCACTGCAGGTTATTTGGTCCAGGCTGGAAGAGTCAGGCTGGCCTTGAAGGTTGTGCAGAGCAGGAGAGCCCTGAAATCAAAGAGCTCTGGGCTACTCCAAGGGGATTTTGTGCCTAATTTGGGACTGACTGGTGAGCAGTGCGTGGGGAGGGCTCGGCTGAGGTTTCAGCCCCAGCTCAGCCCAGACCCACAGCGTGGGGCAGATCCAGCGCTGGGACCCGCGGACGGTGCCCCTCGGTGGCCACGAGCCAAGGAGCTGGCAATTTTGGTGACTGTGCCCTTTTTATGAAACACCCATTACTGCAGGGCTTTCCCCCACCCCCTATCCCCATGTCCTTAAGGAAATACTCCTTTAGGAGGATGAAGGAACACTTACTGACCCACTTACAAACCAGAGCCATTTACATGTCTCAATAAACTCACTTGTGGGCAGGGATTGCCAACTGGATTTGTGAGAGGCCAACACGCTGAGCAGCAGTAATGCAGATTTTGATTTATAAAGTTCTCTAATCAATCAATAGAAGCCTGAGTGAGGCAATCAGATAATCTGAATAATTAAATGGCTTTTCGGGGGCAAATTAAAATTTCTTATACATACCACATCCGTCTAAATTATATTTGGTGTCCAGGAATAAATGGGTCTGTTGTTTTGTTTCACTCCTGTATCTCAAATGCTTTTGGCTTATTTCAAGACCATTTGGGAGGGAAAAAAAAGGAAAAAAAAGCAATAAAAATATATAAATGACAGTTTCTGCTGTTTTATATTGGAAAATGTGCTCACAGAAAGAAAATGCTTGTTTCCACAGTTTAAATATATTACAGAGATATATATTGCATGTATTCTGTATTAAATATTTAAAAATATTGTTTTCTTTAGACAGACCATTTTGCTTTTCCCCCTCAGAGTTGTTTCCACAACATTTTTATTATATAGAAAATTGGTTTTATTATATAGATTTTTTTCCTTTTTTTTCCTCACTTCATGCTTTCAAGTGTGACATCCTGCTTCAGCTCTGCCTAGAGGGAAAAAACCTGGGAATCAGTGGATCTTCTCACACTGCTTTCCACTTGCTTAGTGAGTTAGTATGAAGCAGATTTCCCCAAATGGGGGAGACAGGTTTGAAGAGCCAGAAGGAACAAGTATTTTTCCTTTATTTACTCCATCAGAGCACAGTAAAAGAAGCTGGGAGTGAGAGGGCACAAGGAACAGAGTTTCCTTAAGCCAAGTGGAAGTAGAATAATTGCCAGGTCCTGCTGCTCCCTGGTCCTTCCCTGTTCCTCAAGGTGTGTTTGCGCAGCCGGTTCAAGTCCACCCAAGTCTGCAGGTGTGGCCAGGAGGTGCCACCTCATCCACCCCCAGCTTCCGTGGCCTCTCCTCTTGCTCTTTGCTCCCAGCAGGACTCACGTGGCCAGGTGGAGATCCAGGAACTGAATCTGGCTGGAATAAAAATAAGTAAATCAGTCTGAGGATACAACGGAGGGGTGGGAATGCACAGGCTGGGGGGAGAGTGGCACCCACAGCTTGACGTGGAGGACCCTGGAACCAGAGCTCTGCAGGGAGACCACAGGCTTGTCCTGAGCCAGTCTGCAGTTTGCACATGAAAAATGCTCCTCAGAACCACAGGCACTTGTAAATGAATATCGTGTCCATCTCCTCCACCCTCCATTAGTCATCGCATAACCAAGCCATACGCATTCAGCCCTTTTCATCTTTCTTCTTGTCAAGCCCTTTAGCCGGCCCCCCTCACCTACTCATCCCACCAATCATTTTAATTAATCTCTGAATTTCTTTGAAACTAATAGTTTGTGGAATGGAGGAAAATGAGTAGGTTACAGAGACAAGATTGTGGATGATGGAGGTGGGGCAAAGCGAGGAGACTTTGCAAGACCTGTTGGGTGACCTCTGGGGCAGGACAGCAAGGCTGTAAACACACAGAAAGGCTGCAGAAGTGAGGGAAGAACCACTAAAAACATTTTCTATTTTCCTGAGAATGCTCCCTGAATGTTTCTGTGCAGCAGCACTTGAATCAAAGCTGTGATAGGGTTGTCTCTAAAGTGGATGGGAGGATCTTGTCACCCAATACTCCCTGTTGTGCCTCCCATTCCCAGATGGCTTTATAGAGGATTTCAGTGGTCACTGCGAGTGCTCAGAAATATATTTTCAAACAAGTAATAACCATATCTTTTTTTTTATTCAAACAACTTTATGTATTTTATAATTCCTGATCAAAATTCTGAGCAAATAGAAGTTGACATTGTCTAAAGATGAGCCTGAAAGGAACCCCAAGGCCTTGCTTCCCATGCTTTTTAGAATCCCAGAATGGTTTGAGATGGAAAGGGACCTGAAAGATCATGCAGTTCCCACCCCTCTTCCACAGGCAGGGACAACTTCCACTAGAAGGATATTTAGGATATTACAAATCTAAATGTCACACCGTTAATGTCTCTGTGTTCATTATTCCTATACCACAGCATAGCCGGTGCTGCAGGAAATAGAGAACGGGCAGAGTTCCTGTCCTGTGGAGCTTACAGGCAGAAAAATCCTCTACACACCAAGAAGGCTGGCAGAGGAGCAGCTGATCCACAGTGGGAGCCCAGAGAGGGAAGGTGAGCAGGAGAGGAGGCACTGGAGGACGGGTGGCATATGGGAAGCAGACGGCTGTGCTTGGCATTGTGAGCTGGCAGCAGGAAAAAATTCCCCATACAAACAGAAGCATATTGATGCTGAGTGGTGGGGAGGCACCTTTGGAAAGGTATTTACTGTGTGTGGGGAGAAAGATCCTGCTGGAAGCCTGCATTTGTTCCCATATTACTGAGGTGGGGTTTCGCTGGGGAGAACTGCAGTTGGCTTTGTGGCACTTGGATATTTCCATAAACACGCATTAAAGTCAGCAGTGTCAACAAAGTGGATTTATTTATGGTTGTCAGTGTGACTGGAAGCCTCAGAATAACTGGATTTAACTATTCAGAGGTAAAATAGCTCGGTTTTGATCAGGGTCTCAGAATGCTTGGATTTTTAATTAATAAACAGTCTGGCATCCTGTCAAAGTCGACACCTTGCTCTGTCTTAGCAGCTGTTGGCACAGTGGGCTCCTGGCAACCTGGGATAAAGCCACACTTGCAACAGGAGAAGGGGAGGAAGCGAGGCTGTGTGAGCCCAAAAATGCCCAGTGCAAAGCACCACAGAGCTCAGGGATTTCCAGGGAGTATTCAGGCCTTCCTGCCCTGTCTGTGGGCTCAGGATTGGATATGGACAGTGAGTCCCTGCTACTGAACGTCAGCAGTGGCTGCTGGGGGGGTGACAGATGTAAGGACAGCTGTCTGAATTCAGGTAATGTCCCTGGCAGGAGGAGCAATGAACAGAGAAAGCATCCAACAGTGAAAGTAGGTCCTGCAGGTTGCTCCTTCCCAGGGATTAGAGTGGTGGGGCCTGTGGGGAAGTTCACAGAGTGCCTGCTCACCTAATTCAAACGGGAACATTCACTCTGGATGACAGTCATTTGTGTTGGAGTCAGGGTGTGGGAGCAGTTGGGGTTGCCAAAGAGCAGGAAGGGAAGGGCATGGTCTGGGAAGGACCGTGCCTGGAAGCACAAGCAGAGTTCCAGACTTAGGTTTTGGAGAAGGTGCCACTGAAGTACTTCTCTTCCTCAGACCCAGCTGATAAATAAACAACAACCTCATCTCTAATCCCAGCTGAGGTATCATACAACAATGTAGCTGCTTCCACCTGGTCTGGGCAGCCCTGTCCCCTCACAGGGTGGGAATGTCCCAGTCCTGCCCCCAGCAGCCTCTCAGGTTTTCCTTAGGAAAACCAGGATACTTGAGCCCCTCAAAATTGCTGTTCTTTCCTCTTCTCTTTGGTAGAAATTATATGCAGTTGCCAGCACAATATCCGTATGTTCCCTTGTTTCAGAAGGAACCAGAGAAGGAAAATGTAGCCCAGAATCCATACTGATCCCTGCCTGAGATCCTGGTGTGTTTACAGTGGGCTCAGGAGCTCTGTTCCCATGTGTGCCAGAGCAGCTCCGTAACAGCCAGCAGTGCCTTTGGCAGATGCACTGGTCAGCTCACAGGACTGTTTACAGTCTGTTGTGAACATATGAAACATATAAAAAGCCATAACATTTGAATATATTAAAAACAAGCTCATAAGATCAAGGAAAATTTTCAGGATAAAAGGACACTACTAAAGCAAAGGCCTAAGGGCTGTGATGGCTGTGAACTGAGATTCAGGCTGGTTTAAATCTTACTTCTATTTTATGAAGCAACTAGAAAGCCATTGCAGAAGTGGCTGTGTGGTATTCAGAGAGCTGGGTAGCAGCCGCAGCGTGCCCAGATTTCCAGAGGCTTCTGTTGGGTGAGGAGAGGGCTGTGGGCTCAGGTAAGTCATGTGAGAGAGGTGAAGCACGTGTGTTGTAAGAGTTAATGGCACAGGGCAGCCTGGTTGCACAGAGGCACGTTTTGTGCTGATGTTTTGCATGCATTGCTGTAGGAAGAGGTGTGTGGCTGGCAGAGCTGCAAGCCCAGGCACAGCACTCTGGGTGTGGGTGCTTCCAGCCCTTTGCCAGCTGCTGCAAATAGGCATTCATGGCAGAGATCTGAGGTCAGAGCAGTGAGAGCCCTGGGTTATTACACAAATGTTAATCAGGACAGTGGTGTATTTCACATTTATGTCATTGGGCAGCAGGGTATTTACCTAACCCTGTAGCAGTACTGGGGGGGAATGTATTTCCCTTCAAGACAATGAAGAGAACTTAAAAAGTTTGGCAAAAAATTCGGTCACCTCTTTAATGTAATCTTGTGAGTCCAATGAGAAGTCATTTTATTTTCTGTATACCAGTAGAGGAAAACCAAGAGGACAGGATAAACTCAAATGGGGTAGAAGTGCTCTCCTCCCTGCTTTTGCCTCCCTGCTGAATGATCCTTAATCACTTTTTACATCTTTGTAGCTAGATTTCCCTGCTTGTAAAATTAACACAATGAAACTGAAGTCCTACTAAAGCATGAAGACCTGGAGGGGAAAAATTGCTGGACAAGTGGTAGGAACTATTTTTATTTCTAAGTTGCATTAAGGAAAAGGTATGGAGAAGGAATGGATTTTTATCTGGAAGAAGATCTAGGATTACCTTGTTGGCATAAAATACTTGTTACTGCCCTCATTTGCTTTTAGGATATTAATCATTGACATTTTCATTGGGTTGTCAGCCTTGTAATGCATTTTGAACCTAACCCAAGACTGTGTGGAGCAAATACTGGCACTCAGATTTATGCCAGCTTCATTCTCTGGTCACTCTTTTACATTTCTGACCAAGCATCTTCCAGTTGCTACGGGCCTGCTTTTCTGGGGGGGTGGGTTGTTTCGTTTCCTTACATTTCGAGTCTGTGCTTTGAGGGGCTCTGACAGCGACGGGGAGTTGTTCATGTCACAAAGGCAGTGCAGGAGAAAGAATTCCATGGCAGCTTCCAACAGGGGCACAGCCACCAGCACCTCTCCAGATTCCCACTGATAATTTCTCTAAAAAGTAAAGAGAGAGTCCCTGTTTCACCTAGTTCTTAATCCAGGTGAAACAGGAACTCTCCTGCTGTGTGCAGCTCTCGGAGAAGAGGGAGGGCACTGCTCTTCCTGGGGAGGCAAAGCCTGCACCCCCTGGGACACTTCTACCCAGTAAATCTGCCCCTGAGCCTTCCTGCTAAGGTTTGGGATGCTGTCCATATTGCAATCCTTTTTAAGGCCAATCCCTGAGCAGATGCAGCTCCGCACGGCCTGGAATGACGTCGGTGCCCCGAGAGCTCCGCCGGCCCCGCTGACACGGGACAGTCCTGCCCTTTCCGGCTCCCACGCTGTCCCTGCCCGGCGCTGACACAGCCGCGGCGTGAAGGGCGTGGGCAAACACAGTTCACATCCATTCCAGCCAAACCCCTGAACGGCTGGAGAGCGGAATTTGTCTCCTTTCAGGGTGTCACCGCAATATCCCGGATTAAAGTCCTGGCGGAACCACCCTGGGAGTGCCAGTCAGTGCTCTCCTCGCCAGTTCATCCCAACAGCTCCTGGCTGAGGGGATTGCGCTGCGGCGCCTCTCGAAACTTTTCATTCATGCTCACTTGTTGCTGAACGCACCTTCTCCGTGGCGGGTCGTGCTTCCCAAGCCCCTGTCAGCATCGCAGCCGAACAAAGGCTCGTCCCGGCCCTGGGTGTTGTGTAAATACGGCCGGAGCCTCGCGGGGTGTCGCGGAGTTAATGCGAGGCCCGCAGAGGGAGGGCGTGGGAGCACATGCCTGTGTTAACGCTGTGCCTTGTGCTCGGGATTGCAACAGCATTGCAACAGCCCAGCCTATCTGAGCCGCTGCACGTCCCGACAGCCTGTCTGCCCTGCGCTCGATAGGGATGTGAGCCAGCAACACACCTTTCTGGGAAATGGTAATGCACAGCCCCGCCGCGATTTAAGGGAATCTCCAATGAACCACGGCAGTTTTCTTCTCAGAGTGCTGATGCTTTTCAGGTGGCCTAATAAAGGAAATCTTTATGGCAGCGTTCACTCAAGGGTTAGTTTTGGAGTAAGGAGGGGGGATGTTGAAAATCCCATGGGCTTCAGTAGTTGTGCTTATATCTTTGTGGTAGCTTTGGCTCCTTTGCTTGCTTCTCACAGATCAGTAATCAGGGGACAATTGACAGGAATAACCCCCCTGGTAAAAGTGCTCAGCTGTTTCTGAAACAAACAGTATTCAATATGCAAAGCTGGGTGGTAAAGGGCATGCTCAGGGTGCTTTTTCAGGCCTCCTGGGGAGTTTTACAAAGGGCAAGCTACTTTTTAGCAAGTGGTTCTCTGATAGTTTCAAAATTCTCTCCTTGTTTTTTTCTAGAATGATTTTCCCAAAGAAGGTGATAAAACCCCTAAGAAGTGTCAGCAGAGCTTACTGCTCCCCTACCCCCTTCCCTCCCTCCCTTCCTCCCATAAACACTGGGAGCTCTCAAAAATATTTTAGTATTCTGGAGATTAAAACCAGTGTCTTTAGTTTGTATTTGTCTTGTAATGGCTCTGACTTTCACCGCCTCGTCCTGTCCTCCCCTTTGTTGGGAGTACATGTGTGAGCACTCCCTCTGATGTTGTTTATACACCCGCTGTCAGGTTCAATAAGCAGTTTCTTAGCAGGGCACCTTCCCACGTGAAGGAAATGTTTCCAGTTCTTGTCCCAGCTCCTGCTTCTTCCATGTCCTGACAGACAACAGCACGAATGGGTATCAGTGATATCAGTAATTCTTCGCTGATAAATGAACTCTAAAACCTCATAAATCTACTGGCAGCTCCGATGTGGGGCAGCTGCTTACAGGGCATTTTATAGGTGTTCCAGTTATGCAGTTTTTATGTAGTGCCTGTTTTAAATTTAGGCGTTTTATTAATAGTGGTCAAGAAAATTTTGGAACTGTAGGACAGGGATATACCCCTTCAGTAAAATGGAAAAGAATGTGGTAATCTGTTTGAGGGTTCTCTATGTAAATGGGCATGTTGCTAAAGAGAGTCAAGATAAAGTGTAAATGTGAATAATTGCTCCTAAGACAAAGAAAAATTGGCAAGCAGCCAGATGGAAATTAGAAATTTAATTCGGTTTATGGCAATAAATCATACTGGTGGAGTCTCAGGGCCAGTCACAGTGAGTGGCAAACCCACAGCTAACCTGCAGGGTTTCCCCTTCACAGCTGCCTATAGGTAAGTAAAATTTCCCAGAGCAGAAAAACACGTTGTAGAAGCCTCCGGATTTTCAGCTTTGAAGTAGAAGAGATACTTTCATTTTCAGTATCTCCATTAGAGCTTCTTTCTGCAAGACCAGGAGTGTGAACTCTTGTGTCTGAGCCAAAATTCCAACCTAAGCAGAATGTACTCATCTAAATTTCCCTTTTGGTTTCATTTGGCCAAGGTATTCCTGGGTGTAGTGTTGCTGTGTACTGCTCCTGCAGTTGCTGTGTTGGGAGCTTGGGAAGGCGCCCGCCTGGAAGAGGTTACATAAAACCTGAACCATTGTAAGCTCAGAGAAACCCCTGAGCGTGATGATTCAAAAGAGAAAACGATTAGGGAAAACACATCAAAGAGCCCCAGTGAGAGTCCTAAAAGGAAAAATACTGATTATATTTGTTTTGATTTTGCCTTACA
>JAOXXN010000120.1:27836300-27851343 GCA_026770055.1 Myrmophylax atrothorax
AGTTAATCAGTATCTTGAGTTAAGACAAGCATATGAGATTTATAGCTAGTAAGATGATTATCCATTGTTATTTGTAAAGATGTATGTAACTGATCTGTAACCGAAGAATGTGTGCCTGTGCACATAAGCCTCCTTTGAAACTGTATAAATACTGAACTAAAAATGAGGGTCTTTGGAATCCTGACTTGGGACGCTAGTCCTCAGGTTCCCGGGCCCTGAATAAAGCACCGCATAAACTGACACTCTGTTAGTTTGTGTTCTTTTATCGGGCAACAAGGACATTGGGGTTGGGGAGCCTGTACTGGTTGATCCCATTGCGTTGAAGAAGATTTATGAGAATTCCACTACGTTTACTTGTTATATTGATATGACGCCTGTTTAATGTTCAAGTGTTATCATGTCTACCTACTGTATTTTCCCTATAGTTGTTCCTATCCAAGTTCTTCTTCCCATAAGTCCTTAGGATTTTTCCTTTCCTGTCGGGGCAGACCCAGAATTCTTAAAGTGGCAAAGATATTACAAGCGTTGGGTCAATGAGGATGCCGACATCGGGGAGCCTGAGCCACAAGATCTGGCAAAGATGGACAGATGATACAAGATTTCGACCCAGTTTACTTCCTATATTGAAATGTCACAAGTTCAATGTTGTATTTTCCTAGTTAACACTGCAATGTCATCATGTGTACCCATTATATATTCCCTATAGTAGTCCCTATCCAAGTTCTTCCCATAATCCCTTTAGGGTACTTTCCCGCCTCAGCTTTCCCTATTGGTTGTATTTTGGTGGATTGCAGTTGTTCTCCCTTACATGGTTATGTCCTCCTCCCCGTCTCCCATTAGTCCTTGTTTCAATCCCTCATTTGCATGCTGGTTGACCAATGGGAGGCATCCCCCCTCCCATTTGTCTAGAACCTTTCCTTGGCATCCTATAGAAGCCCCATGCTTTCCCCCAGTAAATGGCTTTCTCCGTGGACTCCTGTCGTGTTCATGTCATCTCTTCGGGATCGTCGCAGCGGTGGGAGCAGAGGGAGCCACTCCTGGCTTCAAGGGGCAGGAGAGCTAAAAGAGTGGTATGTATCCCTGTTATCTATCGTTTTCGCCCCTTGGAGCGTGGTCTCCGCTCCTAGTCCACGGGGCAACCACACATCCATTGACACTTTCCCTCATTGGTTAATATTTGGTTCAATGCACCACACTGCCGCCATATATGGTTGTGTTCTGATCTGTGTTTCCCATTGGTCCCTTCCTTGTTCCGCCCCTTTGTTTGTGCTTGGACCAATGGGGTGCTTTTACCCTCCCCTTTCTCCGCCCATGTTTCTAGAACACTCCCTTGATCCCTTTATAAGCCGGGCACCCCAGTAAACTTTGCTTCTCTCGTGGACACCTAGCCTTGAGTGTGGTCCTTCCTTGGGAGCTGTGCCAGGCTGGATGTGGGAGAAGCCACTCCAGGCTTCGAGAGGCAGGCTAAAAGAGATCCAGCTGCAGTGCCTCTCAGAGCAGAAGACCCGTGCTCCTATTTTTGGAGCATCACCATCCACCGACAACCTACAGCTTGGAGCAGCCAAGTCAACTTCAGGTTGTTCCACAGAACCTAAAAAAAGAAAACTCTGCTCCTACAAATACTTGCAAAAATGAAAAATTACCGGATGATTTTACAGTGAAGTCTGAGAAAGATAAGAACTTGGAGAGACTAATGATAGCTACTACTCTTTATATATATTCTTTTCTTTACAAACCCGTAACACTCCTTATCATTACAGACCTTTATTCTTTCTCTTTTCTCCTTTCTCTGTGCCTCTCTGATTCCCTGTGCTGCTCCTCTCTCCAACTTGCACAGGCCATCTTTATCTTACCCCCCAGAGTTTCTTCTACCTTTTCACAGACTGTCTACCAACTTACTAACACCTTCTTTTATGAAATCATTACTCAAACCAGAAGGCTATCATTGATGTAAAGTGAAATGACTTCTTTTGAGGCATTTACACCCACTTACTCTAGCAAGGTTATACTAAAAGACAATAAAAGGAAAGTTCAATAAAGTGAAAATAAAAATTCGTTAAAATTCCATTGGCTTTTGCGCATGGAGCTTATTTGCTGTAGGTGACCAGTTAAAGCCAAGGACTATAATCTTACGGCACGCACTGCTGTGTTACGAGGGGACACTGGTCCAGCCCCAGCATTGACCTTACATGACCTTAGATGATGTAAAAGAACAAGAGCTGATGCAATTGTATCAGACTAAGAGGAATAGTAGCTAGAAATGAGGCTAAAAATGAAGCCTTGAAGCTATAGACAGCTTATTTAGTTCCACTCCAAATTTACAATTATCTGATGGTTGTTTGGTGGCCTAGGTGAACTGAATTACACCTCCAGACTTTTCTGTGGGAGGTCACAAACTTCACATCACCATCACAAATGTCTTGGCAGTGCAGCAGCTGAAAAAAATCCTTCAAAGACTGATGGCTTGAGCACTAATGTCTCTGCTTAGGCTACACACGGAAAAGGCACGTGTGAGACAGTTCTGTGGTGGGCCTCCAATGTGAGGTCCCTGATAGGGTCTCACAGGACACCTCACATACCCTTCACAGTTGACAGATGGCAGTTACTGTCAATTTGGAAACGATTTAGGGAGCTGAATGGGAAAAGTATTTCCAGGAGAATCGTAGCATTCTCACAGGGAAGGTAAATACAAGGTAGCATAACATGAGGTAGCGTTTGCTTTGATTGTACAGTGTGTTTTGAAAGGTGAAATAATTGTGGGGGAATACACGCATACTTACATGCTCACCTTTTCATTCACGCTGGTGGCCACCACATTTGATCAATCACGCGCACACACACAAACCTTCAATTCATTTTTGGATACCCTCACTTTAGACACATGCAAACAGTGAACATGCTTACATCCTGGATGCTAATCAATGTATCCAAAAATCTGCAAAACACAGCTAGAAAACTGTTAAAACATAGGCACCTCTAAAACAAAATACAACAGAAAACATTTCCATCTAAAACAGGATTTTAACAGGTATCATTTCATTTTTCCATGGTATTGAGTTCCTGCAGTTAAGTGTGATTGGGCCTGGGCCTCAATTCTTCTTCTCCGTTGTATGAAGTCCTCTGTGGTGTAATCCTCTGGTGCAATAGTCCTTGTTTGTATAATAGTCTTTGATAGTAATAGTATTTCCGGCAATTCAAGTATTGCTGGTCCATGGGTGCAGCCATCTTCAGCTGGATGTTGTAGGCCGTGGCCATGGCAGCCCGGAAGTCCATGGAGGCCACCATCTTGGATGGTAGGCGGGGCCTGAGCCCAGGGGGTCATGGGGGCCACCATGTTGAGAGGGCACTGGCCCCTCCCCAACTGACATCACTGAAAGAGGGCTGGCCCAGTAGGCTAGCCCCTCTCCTCCTAGGCCTCCATTTTGTGACACAACAGTGGGAAAACCCCCAGCGCCATTTTGTAGGTGTTGTAGTGAGGGGGGGTTACCACCGCCATTCCGTAATGTGGCACAGTTAGTGTCCTGGTTCATTAAGGGAGCTGCAGGGTGGTCCATTGCCGGGACGGTGTTGATTGGGGTATCTGCTACTGGCGATGCCAATACCGCGCTTTGACCGCAACTCCCTGAGTCTAAAACTGAAGTTGGGGACCCCTGATTTTCTAATGTAGAAAATGTGGGGCTCTGAGTCACTGACGCGTATACTACCACCTTATTACTTGGACTTGCCGCTTGCCAGATCTTTTGGCTGTAATTGTTACAGTCTCTGGTAGATGAAAGGACGTGGTGAGGGACTATAATGCAGCTTAGTCCATTTAAAATGATTAAAATCCTCAGGCAACGGCAATTATCAATTATGTCTTAGAGAGATGTCCTCCCATTTTAAAACAAATGGATATAATGTGGAGTAGGGGTCAAGGGCTACCTGGGCTGTTACCTAACGGAATCCTGCCGGCAGACTGATGACTCGCTCGTCGGTCCCATGAAGGGATGGCGGCGCACTGCCAAAGAAATGCCGACGACCACAAGCCAGAACTGCTGAACCTGGGGCTCCACCGCTGAACAGGGTACTCCGCCGATCTGCCTGCCTGAATTCCACCACGAGCAATCGAGGCTGATCACAAACACGGGGCACCAGTTAACTGTGGATGATTTTCCCCCAAATATTGGTGAATGATTCAGCTCTGAGGGGTTCAGTTCTGGGTGATTAATCAGCTCTAGTGATGCAGCTCTCAGCGCATCAGCCTTAGCCCCTCAAAGCTCAGGAGGGCTCCCTCCACACTGATCCCTTGCTGCACCCCAAAGAGAGGTCCAGACACTGGGCTCAGTGGCAACAGAAAAAGCAAACTTTGTTGGAGACGCCCACTTTTATGGGCTCAGGCAGGGAAGGTTCTGGAACAATGGGCGGAGCCAAGCTTCCCATTGGTGAGGGGAAGGATTGAGAAATGGGCCTGTTTGGAGTAGGGGTGGAACTTCACAACAACCAATAATAGAACAGGGATAGCAACCAATCAGAGAACAGGGATAAAGACCAATGGGGTTACAGAACTTCAACTAATGGGAAAGAGTGGTGGGAAAGGAACCCTAGGGGATCATGGAAAGAAGAAACCTGGGCAGGGGATGACTAAGGGAAAAATACAATGGGGAAGACATATTTGTGACGCAGTTTTTATTATACTGCCAAAGTGTCCATATAACAGGCATTTCAATCCATGTCCCCGTAGATCTTGTGCAAAACATCAATATTAGGAACATTGGGGTTTGTAACATCCACATCTTCGTCAATCCAGTGTTTATAGTACTCTTGCCACTTAATGAAGTCTGGGTGTTCTCCCACAGTCAGAAGGCTTCACCAAAGACAAAGGACTTTATTTTTAGTAACAGCTTCACTTTTATCTACTCCTGCATATAAATGCCAGCACACTATTGGTCAGTAGTTCACCTCACATACATGGAAAGATTCTACTGGTTACAAGGCATCCACATTCTACAGGTGGTTCTCTTGTCCTTAAGGATGCACTCATCAATCACCTCAGACCTTAAGAGACACACACACACACACACTGTCACCCCCACATTCCACCACTGCTGCAGGGGGAAGGAGCAGGAGACTCCCAGCCCCACCAACATCATTCCTGTGCTGCTTTCAACCTCTGCTTGGGCAGCTGGTCCAGGGCAGGATCAGGATGTGCCAAGCCCTGTTTGCCACATGGATTGTGACATTGCTGTTAGGAGGGTGGCCACAGGGGGACAAGGACTGCAGGCCTGTGCTGAAGAGCCTGGCCACGTGCCACCTGGGCCTTGGGTTATCCCGTGGAGAACAAAACCTGCTGCTGTGTGAGAGTCAGATAGCCCAGGTTGCCAAGTCTTGCCTTCCCCCCCCGCCATGAGTCACCCGGCTCTGGCAGAGCCTGGATCCCGTCTCACAGTGGCACAGGAACCTCCTGCCCTGGCTCACACTCCAGCCTCTCCCAGAGGAAACCCTGCACCGGCATCTGCGCCCGCTCTGGCTGTGCCAAAGCGCTGCCACTCCCCGGGCTCCTCAGGCCTTCTTGTCAGGGCACCACTGACTTACTCATAATGGATACAGACACCGAAACCAGGCAGTCCCTGCTCTGCTCCGTGTGCTCCGTGTGCTCCAGGGCTCCCAGAGGCTTTCCCGGTGCACCTTCATGCTGTTCTGCCTCATCCAAAGCGTCCTGACCGGAGCTGTTTCCATCCGTTCCCAGGCAGAGAGGGCAGTTGGTTGTTGTTGGTATTTATCCTTCCTCAGCCCAACAATGAGATCAATCCCCACATCGTGGTTGATCCCAGGCTCTGTGTGTTTTCTGGAGCTGTGGAATTAATGACTCTGTGCAAGGACCACAGTCCATGAGTGTGTACAGTGGGTGATGTGAAGGGACTGAGCTGTGTCTTGCACTGCCATATCCTTCTGCCCTGATGGAGTCCCACAGCTGTCCCAGAGCTGTCCCACAGTCACTCACAACCAGCACATCATTTAGAGGTTTCTATTGTTTGTGAATCGTGGCAGAGGGAAAGCAACATCCAAGTCCCCGAGGCTTCTGGTGACGTTGTGGCTCACCAGAGATCTTTCATATCAGCCCTCAGTTCTTGCTGAGAACTTGTCAGCCTAATCATGGAGCTGGAGGTGCAGCAGCACTGATAATTTTAGGAACTTAGGCCTTTGATATAAACTTTGAGTTAATTTTATGATATTAGGGAGCTGATGCAATGGAATTTTTGTATCGTGAGATGTCTTTGCAGTAGCAAAGTCTGTCATTAAATCTGAATGGCAATCCATGGAAGTGCTTGCAGTTCTGGACAAAAGGTGGTACCTGTCTAGTAAAGTCAACAAGGGAGTGAACATCTCTAGGCCTGATAGGAGTGACCTAGGGCAGGTCTATTGGTCTTTTGGGGATGGACCTCATTGTTATCTGCTCGTATGCCAAGATAGTCAGGTGTAAACTTTCTATTAGAGAAGTTAAGTGTTCCTGCTAAGTAGCTTGTGGCCTGAATTTATGAGGTCAATAATTAGCTGATCAGGTATACAGCCCAGTTTGAGCTCATGTTCCATCTGACTGAGACCCAGTGAGTTCAGCTAATTTGTAAAAGACAGGCCATGTGCACTGTGAGGAGCTGTAAAAAGATTTATGGAAGAAATAAAATGGGAAACCACACATAGAAAGTCTTGGGCTGTGTGGGAGGGGAGAAGAACAGAATGTACCTACTCCAGAAAAGTCAGGTTTAGCTGAAGGGCCAAGTCACCAGGGGCAACAGAAGGCCCTGGATGAAACAACTGGAGTCCAGTTCTCAGGAAGGAGCACTGCAAAGAGGATCCACACGTGTGCTTAGAGAAGCCAGGCTGGGCTGTGCTTGGACTTTGCTCCTTGCACAGGGGACACCACGTGCCGGAACACGCGGGGTCAGGAGTCCGTGACGTGTTCCAGTGGGGAAGGGCAGTCAGGGCTGTTGTCACAGGGACCATCTCTGCTCCCACTGGCACCTCAGCAAAGGTGCTTGCAGGTGAACTCCCCTCCTGCCTATCAGCTTAGTAAGGAAAACCAGGGTCTTAATGATGCCAAGGTTCTGACAGAGGACTGGAGAGTGTGGAAGGGATATCAGGGGTGGGAGTGCAGTGTCTTCTGCAAGGCAGAAAAATAGTTACAAATATTGTATCTGTTCAGATGGGAACAATTTCTTTTAGGGACATGTGATAACAATTTGTACAGTCAAATACAATTTTTACTTTAAAAGTGTGAAGAGATTCTTTTGCTCTAGGCTAGACTGAAAACAGCTCAAGTCCTTGATATTCCTCAGAAAATGCCTTTTCCTTAGGTAAGCAGGAAGTTTGGCTAAGTTTGTCCTCCCTGATAAAGGGGGGACACCTTTTATTTCTGTGTAATAAAACCGTTTTGCCAAAATCATAAGGTTGCCCATTAAGTTGAATCAAACAATGTACCTGAACACAAACCCCACTAATCTTACAAGTTATTTTTATGGTTTTGGTAAGGACAAAACAGCCAGAAACTTCAGGAGGGGAAGTGAAATTGCTGGCTCCCCAGTTTTAGTTGTTATTTTTAATGTAACAGTACCCCATTCCTGGATGGGGAATAGGCATGAGGTGACAGGTGGGTGCAGATGGAGCACTGGGAAACTGGGAGGTCAGGTCAGGCCACCCACACCAGGAACTGAACAAGAGCTGGGGCTGAGATTCCTGGTAAACCCACAATTAGATATTCAAGCTAATGAAGGAGAGGCTTGGCTTTAAGGACATCCTCTTCCTGGTGGTTTCTTGTACTCCTGGGTGCCAACGCTCGTGGTGTTACGAGCACAGATCTGCAACAGCAGCCCGAATTAAATGGTACATACAGCTCCATCCATCCAGCATCACATGGGCTGAATTAGCATTTCTGATCAACCTCTGCTTTTTGTGCAAATGCTCCAAGGTGGAAATCCTCATCTTAGTGTAATGAGCTGGAAAAGCTTTAGGTTGAAATCCAAGTAGCATCTTAAAAAACAACTAATATTTTTGTCGTTGTCTGACCCAACCCGGTCTGATGACTTTGCAAGTCAGAAATACACCCAGACAGACACCTTGTACACTGTGCTTTATCTTCCAAAAGGATTTTTACAGTCTCTAGTTATCAGCTTTAAAAATAGCATAGGTTTATGGCTGAAAGGCGGGCAGATGTTTAGCTGTCCTGGGTCAGAGCAAGGTTTAAATGCAGCTGTTAATTTTCCATGCGGGTGTCACGTGAAGCAGTGCTGAGGAGCACGGGGTTATCCTTGGATTTCAGGGATCCTGGCACCCTAAGAAATGGGTTCTCTCTCTCCTGCCTGTTCTTTGTACCTCTTTGTAATGCTTCCAGTGACTACAATCCTGTGCCTAGATACAAGAGCTGATCTACTGGAGCCTTACCCCGGGAATGAACTCCACTAATCAACTGCTCATGACTCCAACAGATGTTTCTGGTTTTCAGACAATTGGAACCTCATGTTCTGCTATATTTTTAATTTTTTTTTCTTCTTTTGATACTGGCAGCAAATGCCCCATTACACATGTGAGCTTCAAAAACTTGTCACATGATAGCAGGAACAAATTGTTAAGCCAGTCAGCAAAGTTCAGGTTTGAAGTGGTGGTCCACTGGAGGCAACTGGGTCTCAGAAGCCAAAGGAGTGGTTTATGGAATTACCATGCTGTGGTTTTGTTGTAAACGCCAATATTCTATTTCAGCCTCTTGTATGAAATTTGGAAATGTCAGAAGAACTCAGATCACAACTCTTTTTTTTTTTTTTTCAAAGACTGAATCACTTTAGGATGTGGAGATAAAGTTAAGTGATTCTTTTGAGGATATGAGTATTATACCCTTGAAACCACAGAAAGGGGATGTGAATGGTTTACATGATGTTGTTATACAAGGACTTATCTCCCATGGCAGGTCAAAATCTGTGAATTTTCAGACATAGTGCAAATACAGATGTGAAGAATTTACTTTTTACCTCAGTTTGTTTAGTCTGTTGCATTTAACTTTCCTTTTCTAACTGATAAGTGACTGATGGATTCTTGATCAGCCGATATCTTTGTATGATTTGGGCAAAAGGAAAAGCAATGTGTGTGGGAAGGATGACAGACTGTCCCTGTCCCTCCGCAGAGATGCAGTGACCTGCACTGCCACCCAACCCAGCGCTGCTCAGTGGAAGCCAAACACCTGTTAGAGGAGCACAATGGGCCCACACAGACTGTGGGCACTGCAGACACTTCTCGGGGATTAAAGCCACTCATTTGCAAACCATGTTGCTGTCAGCAATAAGCAGTTAATCATGAACCCTCCCCTGGCCACAGCTCACCCACACTGCAGGGATTCAGGGCATGGCTGGAAGGCACAGCCAGGAGTTTATCAGCGCTCACACCCCGTTAGCCACGTGTGGGAGACAGAACCAGGACTGGGCCTTTCAGCCTCTCCCACAGGAAACACCTTAACTTGCTGCTGGTGCCGGTCATGGTTGGGATGATAAACACAAGTGCAAAGAGCAGTGTGAGCTGCAAGCCCTTCTGTTAATGGGAGAGGTGAGAGTGGAGGTAGAGAGGGTCAGTGGCAGTCTCTGCAGCCCCTCTGAGGACACTCTACTTCTGAAAGTTCCTCTGTGGGTGAAGATGTAATCAGGAACATGGCCAAGGGTTGGACTTGATCATCTTGGAGGTTTTTTCCAGCCCAATCGATTCTATGATTCTATGGCCAGTAATAAACCTTGGGAATGGCAGAAGGTTGTTTTCAAGCTGGTGATTCTCTTCTTTGAACATCACTGTCCTTCCTGTTGTTTAAAAGCCAAACTCTGACCTCCTGGTGCCGTTGGCATGGATTTGGTGACGCTTGAACTTGGGCTGAAGGTTTGGATTTCGGTCTGCAGAGATGCTGTAGGTTTTTCATGCCCATGGATGAGATTTCTTTGCTTCTTGTGCTTTGTGTGTAGGGTAGGAAACTGAGGGGCTCATGAAATGTGGGTCATGGAAAGCTGGTGGGTGATCCTTGTTAGAACATGTGCAGGTGTGATGGGAGTGGGAGAAGAGGAATCATTAAAGAAAAGAATCATCCAAACCAAGGGATGACAGGAATTCCAGAAGAGCTTGATTAGAAGTGCTGAAGTTGGCTGACAAGCCACAGACAGAAAAAAATAGAGTATTGATTTGAAACTTTGGTAAATGCCTTTGGAAACTGAGGGAAGAGGGATTTTGGTGGAAAGAAGGAGCAGGAGGTGGGCTGAGCAGAGTCTGGCCTGAAACTGGAGGAGGAGAAATCCAGGTGTTGGAAATGGTGAGCCCACTGATCTCAGAAATGAAAGGAAGAGGGGGAAACAGAGTGGGCAGTGCTGAAACAGGCAGAGATGGGCAAAGAATGGATTTGGGTTCTTTTGAGTTAGAGGAAATTTAAATGAGCACAAGCATGTGCTGGAGAGAGAGAGGAGATAAGCACTGGAGCAGGAGAAAAGATGTAAAGGCGAACAAGAAGAAACGAAGGATCATTTGTGGATCAGTGAAGAGACCAGAGGGAAAGCCAGATGTTTCCTTATGGCTTGTGAAAGAGCCTTACTGGCTGAGAAGAAAATGAGCACATTATGCTGTATCAGTTTGTCCTCTGGAAGTGATAAACCTGCTCCAGTGCAGAGAGGGAAGTGGGGACAGAAAAAAGGAAGTATTTGGGCAGCAAGTTTCGAGGGTGGGTTAAAGGATCTGAAAGGACTGCTAGGAGCATGAATGTGGATGAATTAGAAGTGAATTTCTAGTGGTGGAAAGGTGGCAGGACAGAAAAGGACGGAAAGAAAAGGATTAATGGAGAAGGATGAAACAGAGAGAGAGAGAGAATCAAGATTGTTGATGGGAGAAAGGGAAGATAAAAGTAGGGAGAAGACTGAAGTTGGGCAAGATGATGTCAGATGTTACTGGGAGAGAGCATCTCTGTCAGGATCCCTGATTTTTCCTTTGGCTGTGCTTTCAGTCTCTTTCTCTCTCTCACGTCCAGGAGAGTTACACATGAAAACCACAAATCGAAAGGTACCTAAAGGAGCATGTCAAGAGGTGACAGCAGTGACCAGAGCTGAGTCTTTGGACTGCACAACTTCCACAGGGGTGGTCCCGTACCAGGAGGCTGGGATCAATGTCCTGCTTTCAGGAGACAACTTTCCTTGGAGAGCAGGTCTGGGGTGCACAGAGAGACCAGAAATCTGATGGCCAGTGAGAATAATTTCAAGTGGCTCATCAGACTGAGGAGAATTAGGTTCAAAGACCCACAGGATGAGAGTGCAGATCCACGGTCTGCCCAGCAGAAGCATTTCCCCTCTCCGTTCTGGGGTGAGAGGTGTCAGTGAACCAAATGCAGCTTTGCCTGTAACCCTAAGGAGCTCCTGGTGGTTTTGGTAGGGGTGTAAGGAGCTCTGTTACCCTCTGTCCTGCATCCAAGCCTTGTGGCCCGGGAGATGCAGACATTCCTCCTTCCGGGAAGGATTCCCCAAAGCCTTGAATGTGCTGTGGGGTTGGTTTGCAGTAATCCCGTGTGTGTGTGAGTGTGTGTGCCCAAAGCACATGACCTGGGCGAACGGGTGCCCTGGGGAGGGCCATGGGGGGAGCCCTGCCGTGTCCCAGCCGGGCACAGCAGTGGCTTTGTGGGTTTCCTGGGAGAGTTCAGCCGCGGGGGTCCAGCCTGGCTCCGATCCCTGCGGTCCCTGCGCTCTCTCACAACACACGCGGTGCCACCGATGAGTTGTCATCTGCCGGCTGCACGCCCACAGCAGGAAGGAAACGGCTGCTCCTCAAAGTCAGGAGTAGTGGGAAAAAAAAAAACAACAAAAGGGCAACAAACAGCAGGCAGGCTGTGTATTGTCCCGATTCCTCCCGGACTGAAGGAATCCTTTGCCCCGTGAGTCACGCTGAGCTGTCCGCTCCATCCGGCGCGCTCGGAGCATCCGGAGCCTCCCACTGCGATGGGTGCTGCTGGCACCGCAGCCTGCAGCGCTCCAGGATTCCTTTGTTACTCAGGGCACTGGCACTTCCTTTGGCACTTGGCTGCAGGAAGGCTGGTGTGTGAGGAGGGGCTTTCTCGGCTTTTTTTTTTTTGTGTGTGTGTTGCTATTTGTTCGGTTTCACATTTGGAAGCCGAGGGTTTGGTTCAGGCGCCTCCCTCGCTGCCGGCGCTCTGGAGCTCGCAGGCTCCGTTTGCTGATGATTAGCCAATACCAGCTGTTCTGGCAGTGGAGATGTCTCGAATCAATCCTACCCTGTCTGGCTTTCCAGGAAGCGCCGGCCCTCCCCTCGCTCTCCACAGCCCCTGTCATCCAAGGCTGAATTTATCAGAGCTGCTGCGAGCAGGAAATGAGCTCCTTTACAACTTGTTCTCCACCGCTTCTTACTCGTTTTATTGTTTTAACATTTTCCAGAAAATAAGGCAGAAAACAAACCTGCTTCCTCTTTAGTGGAGTTGTGCTGTTAACCTGTGAAATGCTTATTTCCTTGGCAGGCTGCTGCTTATCTTTATAGCAGAACCACAAGATTAAAATCAGTTAAAGTTGAACTCAGATAATGAATAAAACACTGGAAAACATTTAGTCATCCTTTAGGATCCTGGAGATAAGGATTTCTACATGTAGGCATCAAAGCTGGGATGAACACCAGGAGAGGGATGGGCTCAGGAAAAATGGAGGGATAGGTGCTGCCCACAGACTTAGGAATGTGCCTGTGAGGAAATAATTTGGGGGCCTGGGTCTACAACACCTCTGGTAGGTCGACTTTACTTTCATGAAAACCTCAGTACCTGCCTCTTCCATGCAAAACTCACCTTAAAATGGCACTCAGATAACAAAAAAGTGGGTTTCACTTACTTTATATCTGACTTTAAATATGGATATATTCATGGTTTTTGTGGGTCTTTTCAACAGCAACATTGGAAGATTTATTTTTTTTTCTTTAATATATGCAGAAGGAAGACACTCTCTTAATTAGTATCAGACGGTTTTGGTGTTGTTCAGCATTAAAAATAAACCTCTGCCTTTGCCAGAAGTAAATTTGGCAATTGTGTGCTCCCTGCTGCAGGAAAACAATGTCTCTCTTTAGAGCCCCGACCCAAGCACTGGCAACGAAATGGGGCCCAATGTCCATTGATCTCAATGGAAAACCTATTATTAGGAGGATCCCTGTGACCACTTCCTGCCAGCATTTTGTACCCAGAACCACCACTGAGGTCAGCAGGATTTTTGTGCAAATATTTATGGCAGGATATGGCCCACTCCAGGCCTTCGGCTGGGTTGTTCCTTCTTCGTGCTGATCCTGCCAGGCTGCTGAATCTGAGCTGTGAACAAGTCCAAAATCCCCACCATCCCTCCAGGTTGGAGTGGACTGAAACCCAGCAAGGCAGTTTGGGTGCTCTGAATGAGGATATGGGGCAAGACTGGCATTGCTCAATGTCCTGCTGGATTGGGCCATGCCTTGGACACTGGAAGGGTTGTGTCCTCCTCATTCTTCAGAAAGCTGCAAGGAGCGACTTTGATGGGTCTGTGGCTTCGACAAGTGAAAACTGTTGATAATTGAGTAACTCAAGATTGTTGTTTTCAGCAAATGCTTTGCATGTGTGACTAGTGCAGCTCATTTCCTGCTTGCCAAGTTCAGTTCTATCAACACTTATTGGAACCACGAGCTTGGATAGCAGAGGGAGTGCTCTTTCCTTTATCCTTTTGATATGGGGAATAAATGAATTCTTTTTGGCTTACTGTACATCTGTGTTTTCACTGGACAGCAGAAAACTGTGTCACTGACTCATTGTTTGATCTTGGGTAAATCATCTAATCCTGTCTGTCCCAGTACCCTCTTGTGCATAAATATTGTAATGACTCTCATCTGTCTTTACAAGCTGATAGAATAACTTTGGGTTATGTAGTTTTAGCTTTGCTTTAGTCTTTTCCACAACATTTTATTGGTGAAGAAGGAGTCTCTCACCCACAGGTTTCTTCCTCTGCTGGGTGCTGAAATATTCACTACTCACAGGTTTAGACAATTTGCATTTTAGCTAAAATGTTTCTCATACCTGGAGGCCCAGACTTGATGTTCATACAGATTTTTCACTGCAGAAATTTCCCTGACAAAATGACAACCTGGCATTTTCAGCAATAGCTGGAAGGTGGGAACACTGTGAACCCAAGTTATTCTCCCCAACTCTGTGCATAGATTCCCTGTAAGAGGTACAACAGTGATCTGGTTCATATGAAGAGAGTGGTTTAGACTGAAGCCTAAAAACTTAGAAAACAAATTAAAAGCTTAATAATTTCCTTGTGTATCAACAGCTGTAAAGAGAAAAAGAAAAAACCTGAACAAACCCAAACCAACAACAAACCCAAACCATGACCTGAACACACAGATGGGCCATTCCACAATACCAAACCTGCAAGACATTTGCAACTATAGACTGTACAAAATTATTCTTTGCATTATAATTTGCGTCTTGAGGTTCAGGACTAGTGTGATTTTTGGCCTCTTGCTCCTCTAGTTACATGCCTAAAGAAAATCTCACTCTAATGCTGAGTTAAAATGCCTGGCTAATAACAGAACTTTAGGTAGAAATGTATGAATTTGAAAGAAACTGGTCTGTTGGAAACCTTATTCATTCAGGGACAAAAGTTCTGTAGGGAAGAGACAGCAGGACATGGGGATCTGAGAGTAAGGGGATGGGTGTTATTCTCACTGAGAGCACTTCTAAGGCACAGGGGAGAAAAAGGTTTGTGTCTGTGGTGGAAAAAAAGGTCTACTTTTCTATTTCAGTATTATCCCAATGCAAGTATAAAACAGAATACAAAACCTCAAAGATGGTTGAAAAATGGAATTCTTGTTTTCCAGCCAGTTTGGGCTAGAATGATTCTATATTTGTGGAGGGCTGGAGGGAGAAGTTTCCTCTTAGACAGGAAAAGGGTAATCCTGCTGCTGCACCTTGGTCAGAGGAGGTGTCTGGCTCCCCAGCAGAGCTCTCTGGGGAGCAGTTTCCATCCCACCCCATCCCACCCCATCCCAT
>JAOXXN010000120.1:27857210-27880337 GCA_026770055.1 Myrmophylax atrothorax
GGATGGGATGGGATGGTTTGATATGGGATGGGATGGATTGGGATGGGATGGGATGGGATGGATTGAGATGGAATGGTGTCTGCTCACCCTCTGCCAAGGCAGGTTTTGGACAACAGGGAGGTCTGGATAGGTTTTCCCAGGCTCCACTTGAGCAGGGCTCTTTGACTTCCCAGAACATCTCAAAGGTCATGGAAGAAAAAGCAGGAGACTTTCTGACTCAATTCCAGCCCCAAAATATTTCAGGCTCATTAAAATATCTCCAAACGCAAACAGAGTCTTCCAAACCTGCCCCTCAGCCTCTCCCCACGTGGAACCACAGAATTGTCTGGGTTGGAAACAACTTCCAAGGTGAAGTCCAACCATTAATAGTCAGGAACCCAGACTGGGAGCCAAATGCCAGCACAGCTCTCCTGACTTGCTGAGGACCAGGAGGTTTGAGGCACCACCTGGGCTACCTTGGGCCATCACCCCATGCTCTGCTGGTGACATTATCCTGCTTTTTCCCAGAATGAAAGAATGGTTTGGGTGGGAAGGGATCTTAAAGTTCCCCCAGTTCCAAAGGGACCTTCCACCAGACATGGACAACTCCAGCAGTTGCTCTGGAAGGGTTTTGCCCACAGCATCCCCTGGGCTCATTTCTTCCCTCAGAGGAGCAAAACCACAAGTGCCATAAAAACAAATTGATGGACTTCAGTCCTGCCCCAAAACAATCCCCCAACTTTCCTGTACCCTGGGAAAGGACAAAGACTCTCCCAACATCCCCCTCATCCCAATTCCACGGAGTCAGCGCTCAGGAAGAGGGGCAGCTCCTCTTGGCCAGGGCCTTGGTCAAATCCTAAAGGATGGGAAAGCCCTCCAAGCTCATCCAATCCAACCTTTAGCCTCTCCTGGCAAACCCCCCAGCCCCAGCAGAGCTTTCCAACCCCATCCCCTGCCGTTCCAGGAATCTCCTGCTCCCCGACGGGGTGCCCCCGGAGCGGCAGTGGGCACGGTTCTACATCAAGATCTACCGGGCAGAGGGGCTGCCCAGGATGAACACCAGCATCATGGCCAACGTCAAGAAGGCCCTGATTGGGGAGAACAAGGACCTGGTGGACCCCTATGTGCAGGTGGTGTTTGCAGGGCAGAAGGTGAGCAAGGAGGGACCAGGCAGGTGACGTGAGCCCTGCAGAGGTGGCCAGAGGTGGTTTCACTGTTCCTGGCATGTTGAGGTGTGTGTGATGCCACCTTGTTTTCCTTGGTTCTCCTGTCATGTTGAGGTGTGTCTGATGCCACCTTGTTTTCCTTGGCTGTCCTGTCACGTTGAGATGTGTGTGATGCCACCTTGTTTCCCTTGGCTGTCCTGTCATGTTGAGATGTGTGTGATGCCACCTTGTTTCCCTTGGCTGTCCTGTCACATTGAGATGTGTGTGATGCCACCTTGTTTCCCTTGGCTGTCCTGTCATGTTGAGATGTGTATGATGCCACCTTGTTTTCCACATTTCCCCTCTCCAGGATGGGTTTGCAGCTCCAAGGAAAGAGGTTTCTTGCTTGGGAGAGGGGAGTCACGGGGGCAGGATGGGTGGAATTGGCAGCTCAGGTTGTGAGGGGTGGCTTGGCAGACCCAACCCTTGTCTGCCATCCTTCTCCTCCCCCTCCCAGGGGAAGACATCCATCCAGAAGAGCAGCTACGAGCCCCTGTGGAACGAGCAGATCGTGTTCACAGAGATGTTCCCGCCCCTGTGCAAGAGGATCAAGGTCCAGATCCGGGACTCGGACAAGGTCAATGACGTGGCCATCGGGACCCATTTCATTGACTTGAGGAAGATCTCCAATGAAGGAGACAAAGGTAGAGCTGAGGGGGCACACTGGGATGCCTCCTTCTCTTTGGCAGAGCCCCCAAAGTATCCTGGGCTCCTTCCACCCCCCTGGACACAGCTGGTTGTGGTGCCCACCCAGAGGGGATGGTCTCCTGAGCTCTCTGGACCTCAGCAAACCAAGCCCTGTCACAAACCTTTAGGCCAACACCTGAAAGCAAAGACACCCAAGGACAATTTGCCCTTCCAAAAACTTAATTGCCATTAATGACTGAGCACTGGGTGGGCTCCCCACTCACACAAACACCAACACACACAGGCAAAGTCCATCAGCAGCAAATTTGCCGATGACACCAAGTTGGGAGGAAGTGTCGACCTGCTGGAAGGCAGGAGGGCTCTGCAGAGGGACCTGGACAGGCTGGAGAGATGGGTGGAATCCAACAGGATGAGGTTTAACAAGACCAAGTGCTGGGTCCTGCACTTTGGCCAAAACAGCCCCCTGCAGCACTGCAGGCTGGGGACAGAGTGGCTGGACAGAGGTCAGGCAGAAAGGGACCTGGTGGTTATGACTGACAGGACATTGGCCAAGAAGGCCAATGGCATCCTGGCCTGGATCAGGAATGGTGTGGCCAGCAGGACCAAGGAAGTGATTCTCCCGCTGTACTTGACACTAGTGAGGCCTCACCTCAAGGGCTGTGTTCAGTTCCGGCCCCCTCAGTTTAAGAAGGATATTGAGGTGTTGGAGTGTGTCCAGAGAAGGGCAATGAGGCTGATGAAGAGTCTGGAGCACAAGTCCTGTGAAGAGCAGCTGGAGATGCCGGGGTTGTTTAGCCTGGAGAGGAGGCTCAGAGGAGACCTCATCACTCTCTACAACTACCTGAAAGGAGTAGCCCGGTGGGGGTCTGTCTCTTCTCCCAGGCAACCAGCAATAGGACATGAGGATACAGTCCTAAGCTGTGCCAGGGTAGGTTTAGGTTGTACATTAGGAAGAAACTCTTCACAGAAAGGGTTATTATACATTGGAATGGCCTGCCCAAGGAGGCGGTGGAGTCACCATCCCTGAAGGTGTTTAAGACTGGATGTGGCACTTACTGCTGTGGTCTGGCTGCCATGGTGGTGTTAGGTCACAGGTTGGACTCGACCTCAGAGGTCTTTTCCAACCTAGCTGATGCTGTGATTTGGTAAAATGGGCATTTCTGTGCATTCTTGTCTATATATGGCTCAGTTCAGCTTTGTAGTTCTGCTGTAGAGCTTTTCCTGGACAGGTAACTGACACCATCAGTTTACATCTTAAACCCTTCCACTTTGTTCAGGTAAGCTGCTCTCAAAGAAGTCCTACTGCTTTAACTTCACCACACACAAAATATGTGATTAGAATCAGTCTTCCACTGCTTGCTTTATTTTCTTTGGCCATTTGACTTACCTTTCCAAATCATCCTTAGCATGATAGCAAGCCAAACAGCACACCCACAGTACATCTTCAGAAAACAAGCAGTCATGACATGCAGATTATAACATATAACATATCTGTGTTAATTGCTGAGAGAAGTTGCCTCTCAGACTAGTAAGCCACCTCAAACAGTACATCACAGCAGTGCAAAGCAGAGGCTCTTGCTCTTGATCTAACAGATATTTGAATCTAGAGTTGCAAAATCCAATCTACCATAAACAGTATTTTCCATTTTAGGCAAAACAGCAGCTACCCAGTCTTGCAGAGTTTAGTGCTCACTAAAAACTGGGAGCCACCATCTCACTTAAAATGTCACAGCCAGGAGCCATCCAAAGACATTTAAGCCACATTTGGCATCATGCCATCAGTATGTCACCCCCTCTCATAAATCATGATGCAATGTGTTTGTGAAGATGGGACTGTGAGTCAAAGTTTCTTTTACTGACTCATAAGCAGATGTATGTAACATCTTACACAGATTTTAGGATTTGACTAGGCTTCATTGAAACGACCTCTTTTACTTCCCACGCCAGCTCTTGGTTCTTTGTACAGGGGAAAGAAACACAGAGATCCAACTACAATGTTACTCCCCCCTCAAAACGTGAGGGTTTCAAGTCTCAGGTCCATCTATTTCATTCATCTTGCACTGGCTTGTACAAGCAACAGCTAACAGAGGGTTTTCCTCACTGGAGCATTTTCCTCTTCCATTTGAATCACGGAATTAATTGGGTTGGAAAAGACCTCCGAGATCATCAAGTCCAACCCTTGGGCCAACTCCAGTCCCTTTACCAGATCATGGCACTCAGTGCCATGGCCAATCTCAGTTTAAAAACCTCCAGGGATGGTGAATCCAGCAGAGCCACTTCCTAGGCCACAATTTCCATGGATTTTTGAATAATAGTAGTGATGCTCATGCTTAGGAGAAGGAAATGGACCCAGACATCCACATCCCACTGAGGGGCAAGAACATTTGGATGCAGTTGATGCCCCAAGAGCATCAGGTATTTTAATAAGAATTGGACATATTCAAGTATGTTCATCAGGTTTGGGGATAAGGTCTGAGAATACATCGCTGTCACTTGAGGAAAACATTCCTTTGGTCTCAAAACCACCAATAAAATGAGTGTCAGAATTCCAATTTTTTACACAAACCCCTGCCACTTTTCAGGAACAGAAAATTTACACACAATCCCTGGGGTTTGTATCCACAGCCCAACTTCAAACATGGATGTGCCTGACATGAGAGGCCACTGTCTTGGGGTTCTCTGGGTGGTTAATGAACAGGCTGCCTTTTCAAGGAAACTTCTTCTCTGACTCACCCTCTGGAAGAGTTTTCCTATGGACTGGGGAGGAGGACTGTGTTAAAACACAATTTTCAAATAAAGCTGTGTGAATAACCACCTGTGAACCTCCTCCCTTCTTCTCACAACCAGGATAAAACTTCAGGTGCTGACAACATTTTACGCCCCAACTTCTGGGCTCTGCCCCCTCCCATGACGTTGTGTCAAGACTCCGTAACACAGACAGAGGGTAATTAAACATTGTGAGTGAATATAAAGGATCTGATAGGAAATATCCCAAGTCTGCAAAGTGTGGCCTTCTCAGGATGTGCTCAGTGCAGAGCTCAGCTTATGCAACAGGGCAATACAAATTTTGCAAGACTTGTCTTTCATGTTCTGGATTTCCCCTGAGAGTACTGAAAGGGCGTTAAACAACAGCTTAACAAATTAAAAATAAAGCAATTTAACTCGTTGGTTGTTGAGGAAAGGGGAAACCCATGGAAAAGTAAATCTTTAACTCAAAAATCCAGGACCTCTCTCAGACTCAGAGGATCGATGTTGCTTTATTATTAAACCACTGTGCTGTTGTTCCCATGGAAACAAAGAAACAAATATTTGGAGCTGTGTCACACCTTCCACCGAAATTCCAGCTGAGAATGTTTTGGAAAGTGTTCCTGTCAATGCCAGCCCTCCCGTGCTGTGAATGACGGCTTTGTGCAGCCTCCTGGGCTCCTGCACAAGGTGAACCTGCCCCTCTGCCCATGGGCATTCCTTGTCTTTGCAGCTCCTCACACGGAATTGGTGCCTCAGGAGCTCTGTGCCCTGTGCCAGGGATGAGTTGGAGGCTGCAGCAGTGACCCAGATGAAATCTGTGCCTTTGGTCCTTTGCTGTTGGTTTGGGTGGGTTTGTTTTTTTCTTCAATCCATAATTTCCTGCAGATCAATCCTACAGCAACACGCCAAGTGATTTCACCTTGAACCCAGCAGGATGTGCTCACAAATAGAAGGGAAAAAACCCATGAAATACAACTGAGATTTTGGCTTGAAATAATATTTACTTTACTGAGATAATATGATCCATCTCCTCATTACCAGTGGGAAGAGATCTTTCCATGCTGCCAGATATCTCTTACCTGAGGCACCCCATCTGTTTACATTTACAGGTTGAGGAGGGGGGGGGAGGAAATCTGATCAAAGTTAGCAGGTGCTCCTTTTATTTCTTTTTTTTTTTAATTAAAATGCTGCTCTTGTCTTCTCTTTGTCTGCACATTTCTTTCACCTTCAGATCACGGTCACATTTTAAGTATTTTAACCAGAAAGTTCTCTCTGTATTCCAAACAAGGAGTTTAGTGGAAACAAGAAGCGAAATACATTGACTCTGGTATTCTGTGGTGGATTTTTGTAGTGAATATAAGGTCAAAACTGTAATTAAGTATCTCACCACTGGGAAAAGCATCATACTTCTCATTTCCAGCATGGAAAATAGTCGTTGATGTCTCATTAAGTGCAAGCCCATTTTGCAACCTTTCCCTTGCTGGAAGCACCAATCACCTTTTTCTTGCCTACCCACGTACCTGTTTTCACACAGTTCGTAGAAGTTTCCTGTCATAGAAATCTCTTCTACTCTCTTAAATGTCTTTGAAATATTCAGGTTGGTCCAAAAGCTATTAAGGCTGGAAGGGGGGAAGGACATTTACATGATGTTTTTGCACATTAGGCTGAAATGTCCTTTTCTGATGTGTGAGGAGACACCCCAGTGAGTTCAACTCTGTAAAACTGTGCTCCCCCTCTGAATTGGAAGGCCAGGTTGGACAGGGCTTGGAGCAGCCTGGGCTCGTGGGAGGTGTCCCTGCCCATGGCAGGGGTGGAATGAGAAGGTCTTTAAGGTCCCTTCCAACCCAAACCATTCTGTGATTCCATGAACTACAGTTCCTTATGCTGCATTTACTTTGTATAGCACCATGAGGATGCTGAAGCTCTGACTGTGAAACAGAACAAATAGTTGTCTAATTGTCTACAATTTTCTAAATTTTGATGGAATTTTCCTCATATTTCCCTCCCTAATAAATGTTGGTGTTCCAGCCCCCAAAATGCCCAACCCTGGAAGGTTTAAATCATAACCAGCTCTGAAAATCACCCTGTTCAAATTCCAGGCCAGCTAAAAGACACCAGCCTGGGAAACCTTCCTTCTCTGTGGGGTGAGTGAGCAGTTCAGGTGCCTCTGATGGACCACACACTGCAATACCTTCCAGGATCATCAAATAATAACTCAGGATCCCTGGGCCATGTGCAGTCTGAGCTGAATCAGAGGCACCTTGTAAAGATCACAGACAGAATCACCAACTATTCCGAGTTGGAAGGGACCCCCAAGGATCATCGAGTCCAACTCTCAAGTCAATGGCCCACACAGGGGATTGAACCCATGACCTTGGCATTATTACAACCCAGTTTTAACCAACTGAGCTAATCTGAGGATCCTTTGGCCTGTGGTCCCTGGGGTGTGTCATGCTGGGTGCATTGAGGGGCTGGGAGACTGATTTTATGTGTACAGTCCTGCCCAGGGTCACTCAGGAGTGTGGAGCAGCAGGAAGCCTTTTGCCAGGGCTGGTGGTCATCTGTGTGCCATGGCCCAGCAGTCTCCTGTGTGAAGGAATCTGTCATTCAGGAGTGTCCCTAGGAAAGGGAGAGGCTTTTGTTCTCAGACCTGGTGGTGTCATGATTGAGGCCACATGTTCCTTTACGGCCCCTAATCAGTTTGGGGCTGATTCCTATTTAGTGCCTTTCAACCCCTGTTATTGGAGCTTTGTGCTGTTGTAAATCTGCCCCTTCTCCTCAGCTGGTGCTGGGCCAGGCCTGTGGATCCTGATCCTCTTTCTGATGTGCTTTCTCTGCCTTGTGCTGGGGAATATTTGTCTACCTAATGATTCCCAGTCACTGTGCCCCAGGCAGTGGCTCGAGGTAGAAGGTTGTGCCAGCAAAGCTACAATACTTTAAAACACTAATTTAGGTTGGAAAAGATGAGTGAAAAGGGAGGAGGTTCTTGGGCTGAGGACAGTCCATACAGTCCGAGTATGTTGCAGTACAATGAAAGAGAACTCATCCTGCAGAGAGATTGTGAAACTCCTGCCTTCTACACACTCAGTGGATCAAGGTGGCTGTGCAGTCATATTGTACAGAGGTGGCTTCTTTTTCAGAACTGCAATTTTGCTAGAAAATGCAGTTGTTGCTGCACCCAGTTAGTTGGATCTTTAATTTATCTGATAGCCAGAATATTTTCTTTGTTGTGAATGCATTGCTGTCTTATCAAATACTAACAATCAGATTTTTATAATCAAAAAAAAAAAAAGTGAGTCTAATGAAGAGAATTCTTACCCAGGCCGTAGGAAAGCTGAGTTCTAGTCCTTTCTCTCCAGAGAGCCTTGGAGCTCTGTCTCCAGCTTTCAGGAATGGTCTTAACCACCACATGGTGGGACTGGGTTTTCTTTTTAAGAGAGAACATGATGTTTTCTGGGTCCCTCCCTGGGACTGGTCTGGTGCCCCGAGGTGCCTGTCAGGGCTGCTCACTCACAGGTCATTCCCATCCTCACTGTCTGCCTTGGTGGTTTTTCACCAAGGAGGGGAAGAGAACAAGTAGAAGGGGCTTAGTGGGGCTACACCCCTGAGTATGTTGTGCTGCCCAGCAAACTGCTCCAGATGTGCTTTCTGGGAATACTTGAAGGGGCCAGGAGGCAAAGTGTCACTTTTTTTCTCCAAAGAATTTACAAGATGGGTTTGTGTGCCAAGCAGTTTCGCCCCAAGTCTTCCTAGTACTGGACTAAAATAACCCTCTCTGCAACCACTGCTCTGGAACTCAACCATCTTTCAGCCAACACAGTTGTGTTTAAACCAGTCAACTAATGACTAAATCCACAGCTTCTAATTGCAACCAGTGATGGTGTTGTAAACACGGTGCAGATGGCCTTGCTGCCCTGTTAGCTTCCAATTAAACAAAAAAATAAAGTAAAATTTACTGGTCACTTAATTCTCTGTGTGTAGGTCTCAGCCTGACATCATTTATGGGTATTTGTTGACTGGAGGGAGGCATTAGAGTTTCCCTTCTTGCATTTTTACTCTCCTGTTAATGTGATCATTTGGAGTTTGATTTTGGCTGCAGAAATTGCAGAACTTAAACATGTAATTTTTAGAAAAAACCCAGAGTTGCTATGGAGTAGTAAAAATGATTATCCCTCCTCTAGCCTAAGTTACTCACTTAGCAACAGTCCCAAACCAGCTCTGCTGAGCCTGAGTGGAGCTCCTGTGGAGCTGTTGGAAACATGGCAATATCTTTACTCTTTCCTGAATGCCTCTGGCATCTTCATTCCTTGATTTTCTTGGAGCCAAAATTTGTCCCAGCTAATACTTTTCCTTGGTGAATCCACCTGAGGAGTGAAGCACATGCCCAACTACAGAAATGTGAGTGACATGACCAACCAGAGTGTGATCTCCTCTTGGAGAATATTCGGGTGGGTTGGTTGGTGCTTTCCTGTGGTTTTTGGAGGGGTGGCCAACTATAGACTCTTTTTTTGGTGTGTGTTTTTGACCAATTATGAATACTTTTGATGAGCTCTGTAAATAGAGGAAGGGAACACTTTCCAGGAGCAAGTTAAGGATCAAACCTTTTCTTATGAAATGAAGTGTTTTCAGCCCTGTGACCAGTTTGCAGGGAGGTTTGGGAGACAAGAGATGTTTTGGCTGGACAAAACCCCAGCTGTGGTACCTCCTTTTCCACACACAGTCCAGTGGTTCTGGTCTCTTTCCCAAAGCAGATTTGGGAAAAGAAGAAGTCAGCAGTGGCACGTGGGAGGAGAAGGGATGCTCAGAGGAGCACTGGGAAGCCCAGGCCACCTACAGAGGGGTCAGAGCTGCTGTGGGAGAGCAAGGAGGATGATGCAACACAAGTTGTGATTGTTGGAGTGAAATATCTCCCCATCAAATGGAAAGTGCTTTGAGACCTTGAAAGTCTGGTTTAGTTCTTTGTTTAGGCAGCACCTGAAACACCAGAGCCTCTGGCTGGAGCTTTTTAGTGCTGGGATATTAAAAGTGAAAAATAGGGAGAAAAATGCTACTGGGACAAAACATGAGCTTCTCTGTGTCACCAACATTGCAGGACTCAGGAACCTAAGAAAGTGTTTGACAGTCTGTCATTGTAACCACTGAAACCTTAAAGGTCCAATTAAAACCTCATAAAGAGTAATTTGGTGATGTTTGCATATGTAAAATAAAAAGCTTTCATAGCTCAGCTTTATGAGCATGTATGGACTCTGAGAGTCCTGCAAACATTTCTATGTTTTTATGAATGTCATGAACTCAAAATTATTTAGCAAATTTTGCCACTTTTTTTTTTCTGCTCAGGCTTTCACCATTGCTTACAGCCCAAACCACAAATAAAGCATTAAAATTATTAATGTGAGCTAAACAGGAGGGCCATTGCCAAAAATAGCAGTGTTCACTCAGGCTCATTCTGTGCAGCTCTGGAAAAATTATTCCCATGCTACAGCAAAGATCACATTTTTTCCTTTCTTCACTAATAGCAGAAATATTACCTTTCAAGTGGTCTGTTATTCCTGCAGCTGAGGGATAAGCAGGTTGGATGAAATTTAAGGTAGCTAAATGAGCAAGGCTTGCTGGCCCAGCCTCCTGCTAATACAGGCAGTGATTTATGAGGCTCTTCTCTCCTGCTGCCTTCCCACCCCCTATTTTTCCCTTCAGGATGACAGCAAAATGAGGCAAAGGGGTGAGTGGAACTTTGTGTTTGACCTGCCTGAGCTCCAGGAGCTCTGCTGCTTTTGCTTTCCACTGTAATGGAGAGCAGGGGAGCAGTCTGAGGGCATGGCTGGGCACTGTGGGGTTTGGGAAGAGTAGAGGTGTGTGAGTGCATGAGACAGGAAAGTATCAACCATCCAATAAAGGGCTCACAAAGAAGAGACAAGTGAAGGGGAAGTTTTAAAAAGGAGAATGATTATCCTGAGGTGTGTTGTATTTTTGAAGGGAATGACAGGCAAAGAATTGATACTAATTGCAATTAGTTCCCTTTGCAATAAGTTCCCTTTGGCAGATACAAGTCTAATTACAAAGAAAATGCACTTTATGCTTCCTTTGGTCGGTGAGAGTCTGGGTTTGTGTTAAGCAGTGCTGCTTTCTGCACTGAGATTATCCAGGGCACAAAGACCTGGCTTGGTTGGCTGATGCTCCGAGGGATTTAGAAGATGATTTTGGGAGCAGGTTTTGGAGCTGGGTTCTCTTACCACCAATGCACAGATCTGTAACTGCCTCACTGCCTGTAGGAAGATGAGTACAGCTGTTTCTTCTCTTCCCCAGATGACTTTAAAGGCTACATTTATTTATGTGAGATTATGGGGGTTTGAGATCTTACAATACCAGCACAATGATCATTGCCAGAGTCCATCCTCGAGTCCACGATTCAGGAATAAAATTATCATGAGCAGAAATGAGAAAAGCAAAGGTTGGACCTACAGAAAAAGTAGGATCCTGGGAGAGAGGTGTGTGGCCAAGTGCCCTTGCTAAATAATGAGGAAAAGAAACACATGCACATCATTGTTGTAGGAGTTTTTCTCATTAGATCAAAAGGACAACATCACAGCAATCTGTTGCTTCTGTAGAAAACACAGCACCCAGGAGGAGGAGCAGACACATGTGGGCAGCAAGAAAGCCCTTGGAAAACAACTGAGGAGACAGCAGGGTGGGGTCAGAGCAGTCCCAGAGCAGCCGGAGAGGAATGAGCAGGGACATGAGTGGGTGAGGACAGACACCCCACTGAATGTTGATTGTGGCACAGCCTCCATCTGTCCTGCCTTGGAGCACCCACTCCCAGTGCTGGGAATAAGCTGTGATACCATGGAATCAGGTTGCTGTTTGTCAGGGCAAAACTGCTGCCCAGAAACACAATCTTTGTTTCCCGGCACATAATAAAGAAACAGTAAGAAATGGTGTTTACAGGCCCAGGTGGTTTATTCCTTTTCTCTCCAAACTGTTCCCTGTGCCTTCCCAGCCTGGAGACTCCATGCACGACATCCATGGGTGACTGCAGCTTCCCTGCATCCATGGGTGACTGCAGCTTCCCTGCATCCATGGGTGACTTCAGATTCCCTGCATCCATGGGTGACTGCAGCTTCCCTGCATCCATGGGTGACTTCAGATTCCCTGCATCCATGGGTGACTTCCCTTTCCTAAGCTCCAGTAACTCCTGGCTGTGAGTCGGAGGCACTTCAACACCAACAACCTCCACATCAAAGCACCACCCCGAATTTGATGCTAACACAAACCTACAGCCAAGAATTCAATACCTTTCACTGCTGACAACCCACTGCAGTTTCAGGGCATGAACTGGAACCTCTGCCTCGGTAGCAGAGTAAGGGAAGCAAACAGAAAAGTCAGACCAACTTCCAGACCCAAGGTTTGCTGTTGGATTAGTTCTCTCTGGACTTGTGTTCTCAGCTTCCCTTGAGACCAAGGGTGGCTCTACAGCTCCAGGTGTCGGAATTCTGTGCTGCTGGTGGAGTCCTGTTTCGGAGAACAATCCTGTTTAAAACCCTCAGGAGTGGCTGCAAAGGCACAATGAAATGTCAGAAGTAAAGAAATGTACTTTTATTTCAGCACTGAATTTCCTTTGGAAGTATCAGCCATCACTGTGGGGATGGAATGAGTGACTGCTCAACGTGAGGGTGTTACCATGTTCTGAACCAGACTTTAATGTGGGCCACATTAGAGCCAGGAGAGGTCACCAGTGAAGGGGGAGGGGGGGGTGTTCTCCCTGAGGTAACAGTGTGTGGGTTTGGTTTAGGCCTATTTAAAGTGAGAAAAAAGAAATCCAGAGGTAGAAAAAAAAGATGGCTAAATCTTTATGTGTGTTTTCTTTTCGGAGGGGACACCTGTCTGGGGTCATACTTCACTGCTTTGCATTCATGAGAGGCAGGAAAGCAGCTCTGTTTGCTCTGCCTTCATTAGTGGCAGCCCAACTTCTCCAGTGAGCACAAAGTTTCTTCTTTTTTTGCCAGCTCCAAACAGGTAAAATTACTGCTTGGTGAATTCCACATAACCTTTAAGGCCTTCAATCACAGCAATAAATGCTACTGTGCCCCAGCTCCTGCTTTTAGTAAATTGTATTATAAGCACCTTAATTACAGTCCGTGGTGTCTGATGGGCCACGGGAAAGGTTGTCCTCCAAAAAACACCTGATAACAGGGGTGGAGCCATCCCGGGCTTTTTGGGGACAGAAAGGGCTTTGCAGAGGAGAAGATTAATAGTAAACAGTGTAAATCTAAATATATCTCAGACACAAAATACTCCCCTCCTGCAGGGTTGCCTTCTCGGGGGTACCGGCATTGCCCACGTTGCTGTGGGCTCTGCACAGACAAAGCTCCTGCTGCAGAAGAGCCAAACCAGGGCTGGGGCTGCTCTCATCTATCTCCCTGCTGAGAGAGAGAACTTGTGCTGCTTTTAGTTCAGCGCTCCCGGTCCAGATCCGGTTCAAGGGCAGAGCCGGGAACAGAAACGTTCTCAGGGACTTCACGGTGCTCAGCGGGAAGTCTCCCCGGAGCCGCGAAAGAAGCATCAGAGCTCGTCCTACGGATGGCTTAGTGCCCCTTCAGAGCCCGTGTCTGCCTCCCCACTGATTTCATTACTTTTATAGGTCAGATCAGAAGCTGGAGGCACGTTCAGAGCCCGGCAGAGCCCGTGGCCGGGCCGTGGCTCCCGTTGCTGCCCCGGGCTGGGCAGGCTCTCTCTCCTTATCGCCCTGGCAGCCCTCCAGCCTCAAATAATAATCCATTACCGACGGCCCCTCTGGCATTCTTGCCAAATACAAGGGATATCTTTTGAATAAACATTGGCAGTTCCCGGTCGGAGGAAAGAGAAAGGGAGTAGAGGAAAAACAATCCTTGACATTTCAGTGACTTTGCAGGACAAGCTGACACCTGGTACCACCCTTATCTGGGTGTTTGTGCAGGGCTGCAAACAGCTTCTCCTCTCGGCTCTTTTGCCTCCTTTAAATAGAACCGGGGAGGCTGATAATGACAGGAGTGACTTTCTGGGATAGGCGATCCCTGCCTTTTCTTCTTCCAGGCTGGGGAGACCCCGCGTTAACACCTGGGCTCCCGTTTCCCTGGAAGCTCAGCAGGGCTGTGTGGCAGCCCCTGTGCCTCGTACTCTGCCAACACTATTTTTTCCCCCCAGTTTTCCTCCCCAGTGGATCAGATACAACTCAGATTTGCTTCCATGGGGACACTTTCCCACCTGCCTTCCTATCTCTTCATCCATCAAAGCGAACAGCCCATGGATGTGCCAGGAATCAGAGCCATTGGGGCTCACCCCATTCTCAGCATTCCTCAGGAAGGGCTTTTTCGGTTTGTTTCAGCCTTTTCACTTTCCTTTCTCTGTCGCTGAACTCTCAATGACAGACTGAGGTTTATTTTTCCAGCTGTTATGTTTTGCTTCATAGCAATGAAATTACTTGTTTGGATATTTCACTGTATCAATAAATGAGCTGTCGAGGTTTTATTTTTGCAGTCCAGTTAAGATTTGGAGTAGGATTTGTTAGTCCATAATGTGATTGGGAGACAATTAAATACTTGGTGTGGAAAGAACAACATAGGGACAAACCCAGAGTCTGATACCCAAGTTTGGAACTGGATTTAATTTCTGCTGGTTTTGCCTTGATTCACTGATTGCACTGATGCTGCCTCGGTGCAAATGAGAGGGAACTAAGGGCACAAACTCTTTTAGTTCATCTTTATAACAAGTTAATTAAAAGATTGGACAGTAGTCTGAAGGATTTGAAGTATTTATTGTAAGGTTATTTTGGTACTAAAGTCTCTCCTGCTCAGGACTTGGTTTGCAACTACTGCCTTGCCATTTTCTGTATTTGTATTATATTGTATATTTATATTGAATTTGCAGCATTGTATTTGGCTTGCACCTTTTTATCCAAGTGTGGAGACTATTCCCATCTTTGCCTCAGTTTCAAAATCAACACCATCCCCACCCATGACTAAACTTGTAAGGTTAGCAGTGAATTTTCTGCTGTGCAGCTCAGAGTTTCCTCTGCCCCTTTGCCTGTGTGTGGGATGGGGCAGAGGAGGCTCCCTCAGCGCCTCAGGGCCCAGGGACAGGCTGACAAAGTGCAGAAATGCATTTTCTGACCAGATCCTCATTTCAGGGCACTGAGCTCTCATGTCTCAACACTTCCCTTTTCGGAGCGTGGTGACATTTGAATATGTGGATGTGTTTTCAATGAAGATAACTTAATCACCAGCACTGGGAGCTTGTATATCTCCTAATTAAATTGGAACCAATCTGAATCTCCCCAACCCAATCTTTGCTGTATTTTTAGTTCCATCTGTGACTCCACCCCTGGCCAGTCTGTATATGGGAAACCTTCTGCTATTTCCTGCTCAGTTATTTCATGCTGCAGCCAAGCTTTTTTCAGTTCCTGAAGCAGAACCAAGCAAACCAAATGTGGTTAGCATGGAGTTAACTGGAAACATTCCCAAAAGATAGCAGATTTATTCCCAAATACACTCTGGTCCACCTACAGTGGGAAAGAAACATCATTGCAAATCACAACCTCTTCACTCTGTCTGGACACTCACAGGCCCTGCTAAGAGTCTGTACTTAAAAACGATTATGAAGAAGACTCTGTAGGCTCTTCACAAGCAGATTATAATAGAAAATGCAGTGGAAGTCATCCAAATATTGCAACTGATGTGTGGAAAGGGGCAAGAGAAGAAGTGCATAATACTGAGAGACTGCCTGAAACAGTGAAATGGTTTAATGTGTCTGTGTATGAAGTAATTGTAGGTCCCTGCACTGGATTAAGGTGACACATCTGCTGCTCTGCTTTCATTGTTTTATTAGACTGTACCAACAGGTAGTGGCTTTTTGCTGGCCAGGAAGATCCCTAAATGCAAATGTGCTCAAGTGAGGAGAGAGGAGGCAGCTGCAGTTGCTGTGTGGGCTAATAAACCCCTGCAGTGGGCATGTGTGGCAGGGAGGAGCTCTCCTTGGTCACATCCGTCTGACTTCAAATCTGCAGCTGTTAATCGAGTTTAGCTGAGTCTGTGAGGGTCTTCTCCTCCAGGAGAAACAGCCCAAGGAAACATTCCCTGAAAGTAGGAGAGGGAACAGTGAATAAATACAAAATTGTTCCTGTTCCTTAGTGCAGGGGAGGTCTGTGCTCTGCTTTCCCAGAAGTAATCCTAAAAAGCTCTGGTAGGAGCTCCAGTGGGCTCCTGCACAGCTGTCACAGCACCTGCTTCCTTCCTTACATGACAAAGTTTGCAGGCAAAGAGAATGAAGAAATGCCTGGATTTCTCCTCCTGTAACTTTTCAACCTGTTCTTCAAATTAACCGTAGAGGTCTTTAAAATAAAATCCTGGATGTTTAGTGAAAATTACAAGTACAATAAAGTGCAGGGGCCCAATTGTGTCTCCTATTCTTGTGCCTCCCCTCTTCCCCTCTGTAGGGATGAAAATTTACTAGACGCTGGGGAATCCATGGAGGAATTAGTCTCAAGGAACAAAATCATTAGCTAGTCTGGCATCAGTAGCTCTTCTGTTCACAGGGTTAATTGTTTGAGTACAGGAATGCAGTCACAGAGACACTCTGCTTCAGGCCTCTCTCTTTTGGAGACTCTGGAAATGTTTTCTAACCCAGATTTCAAGAACAACAGTGTGTGGCTGTGCTGGAACAAGTGCTATTTTTAAGTTGCCTGTGGTCTGAGAAATTGTCAGATTTCTCTGTCTGAAGGATCAAGGGACCCAGTTCTGAGTTTCTGGTCTGTACACTGAATGACTACAAAAAGGATCAGACACTGATCTTTGCACTGTGGCAGATGAAAGAGGACCAGAGATCTCAGCCGTGCTCATGTCAGTCCAGAGCAGCCCCAGCAGCTGCAGACTCCAGCTCAATAAATATGATTTAACCCAGTTCAGGAAAATCCCTCCACCAGAACCAGACAAGTTTTCCCACTGTCAGGGGTCATGCACTGTGGGGGTGGCCCACACTGAGAACCTGTTGCACAACTGATACTGAGTGAGTCTGCAGAGAGCAGGTCTGCCCCAGCTGCCCCAGGGCTGTGTGGCAGGACCCTCCAGGTGAAATGGTGTCATCCAGCATCCCTGTGCATGTGGAATTCACAGAATCAGAATCACAGACTGTTCTGAGTTGGAAGGGACCCACAAGGATCATCGAGTCCAACTCTTCAGTCAGTGGCCCACACAGGGGATTGAACCCATGACCTTGGCATTATTACAAACAAGTTTTAACCAACTGAGCTAATCTCAGGGAATTCCAGCCAGTTGTGCCTTCTTTAGGTGCAGGCAGAGACAGTCCACACACTCCGTATACCCCAGGGAATGTCTCACTGGGAAGGTGCTGCTTTGTGGATTTTGTTGGGCAGTTGTTCTGGAGCTCTGGTGGCTCCCACTGGGGAGTCTGTTCCCAAGTCTATGTGTGATCAGCCTGGTGTAATGTGTTAGAACTACATCTATTTTTCATTGTTAGAACACTGTGGGTGCTGTTGATGGGTTTGCCTCTCCCTGTGCCACAGCCTCTTGTTTCACAGCCAGCACTGCCCATGCACATCCCTCCTCCCTGTCTCTCCTGCCCAGCTATTCCCATGCCCCACCAATACCAATAGTTAGGACTGAATATAAAAAGACACAATGCCAGGACTTGTGTATTGGCACAGGGGTAGAAGAGGACAGGGAAGAGGTGAGAGTTTGTTTCTATGCAGACTGAAATATTCCAGTGACAGAAATGATGGCACTTCCAGCAATGTCACAATCTCCAGAATAACACAATTCCATCATTGCCTGGAAACTGAACACTTAGGCAGGGATGTATTTCACCCTTGAGTAATTGCACTGCCTCTTACAAATGAATATGACTTTATACATCCAGGAGATCATGAGGGCTCGTGGGTATTTTTTGGCCACAAGACTTGTTTCCACATGGATTTGTAAGAATCCAGAAGCCTTTCCTGGGTGATATGAGCCCAAAGAAACCCATGGTTAGTTCTGCCCATCTGTGGCCATAAGGCTGGGTATATTCAATGGATTCCCCATCCCTGGCAGTGCCCAAGGCCAGGCTGGATGTGAGTGAGCAACCTGGTCTAGTGGAAGGTGTCCCTTGGCATTAATGATCTTTAAGGTCCCTTCCAACCCAACCCATTCCATGACTCCCTGATTCTCTGAGATTGGTTAAAACTTGTTTGTAACAATGCCAAGGTCATGGGTTCAATCCCCTGTGTGGGCCATTGACTGAAGAGTTGGACTCGATGATCCTCGTGGGTCCCTTCCAACTCAGAACAGTCTGTGATTCTGTGATTCTTAGCAGGGCCTTTGGTTTGACAAACATCACATTCTATGCCATACAACGCACCAATCCTAGAGACAGACTTCAAAAATCTGATCTGAGCACAAATGAGCAGTTGCATGGCTTATAAAATTCTGGTGTGACTTTACAATGCAAAATGACACATCTGGCATTGAGCTGAGAGAGATTTTTCACCTTTTTTTTTGTCCTACCCCAAAGTGCTTTCTCCAGGGGAAAAAAAACCTAAGTCAAATTGCCTGAAATAACACACTTTCAGTATTAGCAGTACAGGCTATCTGTGTCCTGTCAAAGTGGAGAAAATACCCCATATACAACCAGCACATTATGCTGTTGACCAAAACAAAACTGCAAAGTTTTAAGAACAACCTCTGTCTAATGTCACATTATCACAGTGTCTGGTTTTGGGAGCCTCGTTCTCTTCTTAGAGGGTTATTATGCCAACATATGAAAGGGAAAACTAAATGGACCCAAGAAAGATATCATTTTCCCTCCTCTCCCCCCTCCCTTTTTTTCCTGTTGGGAGTGTTCCTGTTTGTCTGCATAAAACTCAGCCATTCCAGTCCCTAACTACTATTTAAGGTGCCTGCCAGCCGGGGAAGTTGTTATGCAGGTTGCCCTTAAATAGCTCACGTTTGACTGCAGAGCACCTGTTAGTTGACTGGGAGACAGTAAAACCGAGGGCAAAGCCTTCCCAAACACAAAGGGTTGCTTGTGGAAAAAGCCCTTGTTGCTCTTGGATGGAGTTGTGACCAGCACTCGGTGCCTTTAGTGGGGCTGAGTCTGTGCGTGCAAAAACAACACCTGAGCTCAACAGGGCCGAGCAGAGCGAACCTGAGCCTGCTCCTCACGGGCTTTCTTCAGGTGTGTTTTATGGGGCACTTCTGAAAGGCCTTTTTGTGTCGGGCCCTTGGCAACCCTTCCCAAAGCAGAGGGGCCGCAGCCTGTGGGCACCTTCCCACTCAGGGCTCACGTCCTCCCAGTGCTCGCTCTGCTCCCTCAGACCCACTCTGGGACAGTCTCCTGCCTCGATGGGAGGTGCAGGAGCTTGAAATAAATGTTTTACAGGGAAGAGTTCCCTCTTTCTGGCAGTCCCTGCTCGTTCAGCTGTTCCCACAGGCTGCTGCTCCCTCACCACACACTGAGGCATCTCTCCTGCTCCTCCAGTCAGCTCTGGGCCCTGACTCATTCATGGCTGTGCTTGTGGTTGGTGTTATGGGGCAAAGCAACTTGTGAAGATCAAAACAGAGCACTTTGAAGTGACACACAGTTTGAGTATTAATTTCCAAATACATTCAGGAATAATATTGACATTCATCTGTTCTTAACAGGAAAGTGCTTGTTTGGAAAGAGAGACAAGCAAAAACTTTTCATGACAATGCAGTTCATCTGTGAAATAACTTGTCCATTTTTAGAAGTTTTGTTTCAAAAAGTTGCTCTAAACTGCCAGATCCATGAAGCTGTTCCCCAGAGGACATCAATCTAATCCAGACCCACCAGGGACTTGGAATATCTTTTTGTTTTGCTGATTTGGTTTTCAGTAAAGGACTGAGTTCCAAAACACGTTGACACCTCTTGGTCACACTGACTTGTCTCTGCAGGATCCCCTCACTCCTCAGGTCCTCTCCAACTCTGGTCTGCCAGAATAACTTTGACTTTCTTACCAAGAGTTGTCCCTGCAAAGCTTGTCAAAATTCCTGCTCCCTTCCAGAGCCAGACAGTGTAGTGAATTGGTACAGTCTGAACAGCATTACCCAAAATGTTTGTGGGGAACAAGCACTGTGCTTTTGGCAAACAGGAATATTGTGAATACTTGCAGTGTCCTTTCAGTGACTGGTGTGTCCTTCCCCAGCAGCTCTTGGGGGCTGCTGTGCTGGCTGGTGATGAGGCTGCTTTGTACAGAGTATTCTGAGTTGGGAGGGACCCACAAGGATCATCAAAATCCAACTCCTTGTCCTACTTTGCCAGTGGACAGGTCATCCTGCTCCATCCCCAGTGCCTCAAGGGACCGTGTGGAAGCTGTGAGTTCTTTCCTACCATTTGAGTTACTTCATCCCTTTCTTTAACACTCCAACAAGAAATGAGTTATTTCTTAGTCCCTGTGAAGGCAGCACCTCTGCAGTCTTGCCCAGTCTGGGATTTCCCACCCCACCACACACACACAATGCCTTTTACCCCACCCCAGCTGCCAGACCCAACACGATCCACGTGTTGGAACATCAGGCACCGAGGCTCAGGGTGGGGGAAGCCGAGCATTGCACTGATCACATGCAACAAGCTGATCTCCTGCTGCAGGTTTTGTTAGAAACCCAATTATTTGTGCAGATTATTTGGTTTGGAGCTGGACAGGCAGAACTGACAAACTGGGTGGTTGCCCACAGTGGAGGCGCAGAAAGGAGGGGCCTCTGGTATCATTTAAGAACTTGACTGCTTTTTTCAGCAGGTATTTTTCCAGTTCACAACAGGCCACTGACACCAGAAAATGCAGCAACAGCAGCCTCAGCGGTGAAACCCCCCAGGGTACAATGGGAGGGAGATAAAGTGAAGGATTTGTTGGAGGGGCAGTGCCAGGAAACGGCTGAGAGATCCCATGGCAGAGGATGTGCCCTCTGCAGCCGAGGGATGTGTTGACTTACAGGCCAGACTCCACCAGGCTCCCCCAAAGGCAGTGCTGGCACTTGTTTGAACTACCTGACCCACTTGCAGTAGGAAGTCATTACAGAGATAGTAAATACCTGCCCCTCCCTGGGCAGGCAGACAGACTCTCTGCCAACATGGTCTAGCTCAGCTTCTCAGAATATGAAATATTGTGCCTTTCTAGCTGAAACTGGCATGGCAAAGGCATCAGGAGCTGCTGCTGTTCCAGTAAACTGCTCCACTGCCTGCATTCCGTCATCGTGGAGCAGCCTCCGGGATTTATGTCTTACCACCACCTGGAGCACAAATCACAGCAAGGAATAAGTGGGAAATTTTTCTTAAGGTGCAGATCAGTTGCTTCTCCCATGGATGGGAAGAGCTCCCAGCCCCTCTGGCAACCAGGGAAGTGCCTGTGACAGAGGATTCCAGAGGAGCTTCACACATCCAGTCATGTGAAGTGTTAAACAGACTCCAAGACAGTTTTTCCTGGACTTCTTTGTTTTATTTTCTCGCAGTGAAACTGCAGCTGACAGCACATAGAATGTAGAATCATGGAATTAAGGCTGGAAAAGACCTCTAAGGTCCTCAAGTCCAACCATCAGCCCAGCACCACCACCATGGGCACCACTAAACCTCATCTTTTGAACACTTAACATGCTTGATGATTAATTATTGATAATTGAGGGATGGCTTTCAAATTCAAGAGGCTTGAAACATTATCTACAAGTTGTTTTCTTTTTAAGTCATGTTACTATTATGATAAGTCATAACTGTGAATTCTTTTCCCCTTGAACAGATGTGATTTCACAACAAAATCTGTGGCCTGCACCAATGTTGACCTTTAGCATAACCCTGCCAATTATAACCCAAATAAGATTCTGATCTTGCTTAGACCAAAACAGAGTTGGAGAAATTCCATGAAAGGCAACAGATTTGTACTAATGCAGCTGAGGGCAGGTCTGGTCCAAAGCAGGTATTAATGTAAGAGGACTTGCTTCAGATTACACTGATGATGGCCTTTGCTTGGAATGTAGGAATAGGTGATAACAGAACAGGAAGGGAAAAAGAATTAATTAATTTATTTAATTTTTCTAATTTTACTGCTTACACTTTAATTTTGCTTCCATTTTGTGAGACCTGAGTCTTATGCAAGACTTCAGGTGCTGACACTTGAGATGCTGGGATGGGTTGGAGCAGTTCATTTAGCAGAAACTGAAACGAAAATTTTATTCCCTTCAAAGGTCACTTCTCAGAATTTAAGGGGCAATTCCTCAGTTGAGAAAACCAGGAGATGAACTTGCTCATCCTCTGCAAAGCCGGTGAGTTGCTGTTGAAGTCTCAGCTGCCCTGAGCTGAGAAAAGGGAGTGTTTCTGTGCTTTGGCTGGTACCAAATGCTGAAGAAAAGGGAGTGTTTCTCTGCTTTGCTGGTACCTCAGCACAGGTCCTGTTCTTGGATCTGAAAGCTGAAGTTTTAGTAGCAGGTACCAACCAGGCTGCGTTCACAATTGCGCTGTGTTTCCTGGGGGAAGTAAACCAAATTAAACTTTGTTCGTTTACCCCTGTGACAGAAGCAGAAGCTGAACCCCAAACTGCTAAACTGGAGCCACACTCCCCTTGTTTGTCCTCTGGTTGTGAACGCCCTCCATCAACTAATCACTGCCTGGCACAGTATTAAATTTAATCACTGAACTCCAAAACATTGTAATGTGTCTACCTACTCCATGGTTCCATTTGGATGGAAATTTTCTATCTCGTTTAAAGACTATTAAAGCCCTGCCTTTCTTGCTCGGAACAAAAGGGCATTGTTTGATTTGTTTTTCGTTATGTTGTATTCAACAAAAGATGATTATTCTGTCTGCTCACTGCTGAGGTCCCTGTGAACAAGCAGACCTCCTCTCCACTTGCTTTTCCTTTCTCCTGGCTGACTACAAAATAGAAACGTTTCCCTCACGCAGCAGCCTGGGGTTGAAGTGCACAAAAGCAGATGTTTTTTATCAAAACTCTCAAGGTTTTCCTAGTGTAGGTATTCATTAAAAAGTTGATGCGAGGCATAATTGAATAAAGCAGCAGCATTGCCAGGCACAGCAGGAGCAGCAATGAGATTAACACACATTTATGATCAAGAATTCATCTTTCATGAAATAAAAACATTCGTTTCAGTCAGACACTTTTGACCTTTTAAGAGCGACGCGGCAAACGCACAAACGTGCGGTTTGTTTGGTTTGTTCCTGTCGTTGCCATCACACTGTGACCTGGGGAGAGGAGCCTTTGGGATGCTCCAGCTTGGAGCCTGTGGGCAGCAGGGCAGGATTCCTGCCTTTGGAGAGCTCGCAGCCTGTTCACAGCGGGCTGACTTTCAAAAGACCCATTTATTGCATGAGGCAAGGTGCAAATTATGACTCACTCTGCATAGGTGAAGTGTGTAAAAAATCAACCCATATTCATCTCCCAAGCACCTACACAGCCGCAGAAGGTAGAGTCACAGAATCATGGAATTGATTGGGTTGGAAAAGACCTCTGAGATCAGCAAGTCCAACCCTTGATCCAACCCTACTGTGATCACCAGCCCAGGGC
>JAOXXN010000120.1:27884451-27908226 GCA_026770055.1 Myrmophylax atrothorax
ATAGCAGCTGTGACTTGTTCATTTATACAATCAACCTTGATTAAGTCAGGCTTGTAATTGCTGCTACCACAAAAAGGGGAAAAGCAGCTATGGGCGAGCTCCAGAATGCTGTCTCCATCTCCTGTTCCTTGCTGAACATGACCAGTGGCTTCCCTGATGATGGAAACATGGAGCTCACCTGACATGGGGCAGAACTGAACAGTCTGTTGTACAGCACAGGTTTGTGCCTTGCCTTTGGTTTGCTTGTCCTTTGCCCGAGCCAGTTACACCAACAACACTTCAGCCCTTTGGGCAAGTGTATCACAGGCCAGGGCACCTTAGTCTTGGGGAATTTATCTTGCTGTTCCCAACAATTCCTCACACTCCTCGACACTTACTCCTGTGGGTATTTGTAGACTGTTATGTCTGCCTTTACTTGTTGTTTAACCACTTAGCCCTGTCCTCATAAATCATTTCCCCTGCCTGTGCTCCCAGGGGTGAAAGCCCCAGGCTGGGCCTGCCCTTGCCATGTCTGTTCCCCACAGGATTCTGTTGTGGCACAAAGTCATTGCTCAGGCCATGATTTCTTTCCTGGACTGTGGCACGACCCTTTGCTGATAATACTGACCTGAGGATCTCTGGTTCCCTGCAGCAGCTCCCTGGGTTTCTTTGCCCTGTCCTCCCACATCTTCTTAAGGCTTGTTCCACCCCTTCCCCTGACTTTACAACCCTTAATTCAGGCTCCCTGACCCTTCTCCCCAGGAGCACAACTCCTGGGAGCAGCAGGGGCTACAGGGATTGTCTCTGCTCCCACTCCCTTCATCCTCACTCTTGCTGCAGGAATTCCCTGCAGCCATGAGCCAATTCCAAAGGGCAGCTGGAAGGTGGGCATGTTCCCAGAGCTGTGGCAGAAGATGGGCATGTTCCCAGAGCTGTGGCAGAAAATGGGCGTGTTCCCAGAGCTGTGGCAGGAGCTGGGCCACATCTTTATTTCACTATAGGGAATTTCCTGCATTTTGGCCCCCGCTGTGGGCACCTGTTTGTGTTTTTGGAGTCTGCACTCAACACGTACAATTTTCAGGAGCTTTGTGGGGAGGCCAGAGTGTGGTGTTGTTTAAAGCATCTTTGGAGGTATCTGGATCTTAAGACAAATTAACTGCCACAAAATGGCTACCAGGAAGAAGAGAACCCTCCAAAGGGTGCATTTATCCACTTTATGAGGACATTTACAGTGACTGATTGCAAACAATTAGTTGTGGAAGGCACAGGAATTACTTCAGGGTGCAAATCAGGCTTTGATTTTTAGGGAGAAGAAGGAAACTCCGTGTGGGCAGATTTGCCCAAAGCTGCCTACAGCAAACTTCCTTTCACATTTTTGTTGCATTTTAGTCGGTGGTTGCAACCACAGGTACAAGAAGGACCAGAGAGATCCCTAATCTGGCCCAGGGTATTGTGTCATCAGCTCAGCCTGTCACACCAGCACGTGCAAAGCACAGTTTGTTCTCTTTCTGGCTGATAAAAACTTAGAAATTGCAAAATGATCAGGAAAGCAAGAGACAGGATGTGATGGAAGACATTTGTTTTCCCTAAAACTCCAACAATCCAGACGAGCCCCAAGACCATGCTGTGTTTCCTTCCTACTTGCACATTCATTTTATCTGTGTTAAATGTGGCTGATCCCTGCAGTGGGTTCTCTTCCAGGGCTCTTCCATCTCCAGGCTGGAAGAACCATCCATTTGCCTTGTGGCAGAAGAAGAGTTTGGTTCTGAATTTGGGATGATGTGTTGAAAAGCTACTTTTTGTTCTCCTCTGAGCTACAGAACCACCCTTTAGAACTCTGAACCTGAGCAAGAAGGTCCAGTATGACCATGAATTAAGTTAAGTCATATCTTGGAAGTTCAGTCTTGTTTTATGGCTTTGTTAAGTTGCTCTACCTGTTCATTTATCTGACAGAAACATTAAACTCCTGCAATCATTACATTTTCTCCTCTAAAATTAATGAGTTCTTATAAGAAGCTCAACTCCAGGCATGTTTTCTCAGTTTCTGTTTTTCATTTTGCTGAATAACTTCTTTAGCCACATATTTTTCCCCTCTGTTTGCATGACTTCAGGCACAAGGCAAGAACAGAAGATTTCCAAGTGTTAAAAAGGAAAAATCTGGTTCCTCCCTCAGATCTTCATAACCATGAAGTGTTGCTGTTGTAGGAAAAGCCACTGGTGTTCATCAAATTGTATCAGATTTTTAAAACCATGGCACTGTTTGCTGAAATTTGATTTGATTTGATAGGAGCAGGTTCTGCACTGGGATTGCACAAACAAAGGTGGGAATGCTGCAGTTCCAGGATGGACTGGGATCTGCAGGAACAGGCTGCAATCCCTGTGAGCTCCTCAGGAGCTGTGAGCATCCTGTGGGGAGAAATGTGGGACCAAGCCAAGAACCTTTGTGTTGGCTCTGTGAACCCATTCCAGCTTTCTCTGCTCTGAAAACGTGGGACTCCCTGGTTCTGATCCCATGGAATGTTCCATGCCCACTGACTCAGGGCAGGATGTCTAAATTGGGTGTATAAATCAGCAAAAGCTAATTACCTCCCAGGAGCATCTCTTCTATCTGACAGGCCATTTTATCCCAGGACTAGTTGGATGTCTCTTCATTTACATTTTATCCAGTCTCCACAGGAGGTGGCAGGAGTTAATTTTCTGATTTTCCCGGGAAAGGAGCTGGACCTTGACTTTAACTAGTGAGTTTCTCTGAGCAGACTGGTGTTTAACAGCTCAGGCAGAGCAGCAGCTGTGCAAGAGCCAAGGGCTGATGGCAGTTCTCTTGGTCCTGCTCAGGAGAAGGCCTTTGGCAGGGAGATCTCTCCTCTCCAAGAAGCAGAAGCAGATATTTCTGTGGCTTGCTCTGCAAACACCTTCCCCTCAGACACGGTGCATTTAGAGCACCAAGAGTTGAGGGAAGTGGAAGAGGTTTCTCTCTACTTTCCACACCATTTCTAAGCAATAAACCCCAGCATTTTAGAGTTCAGCTGACTTGACCATTAAATAGAATGCATTTAAAAAGTCATCACTTTTTTCTGAGCAAAGGTATACTTAGAAAACTTCCTTCTTAACAAAAAGCCCCAAGCTTATACTGTGAGTTGTGGACACAAAATTATTACTCCTTCATACCTGCAGCTGACAAGGGAACTGTGCACCTCTGGATGTCAAAGGTGGCTTTAATCTGCTTCGCAGCTTGTTTTGTTTTGGTTTGCTCTGTTTCATTTCCCTTTGCCCTGTTAAGCTCTGACCCTGAAAGGTGAGGAAGTGAAGGAAATGGAAGGGTGAAATTTGGGGAGTCTGAGGCTAAAAAGCTGAGGGAACCACGAGGCAGCCTGTCTGCTTGGGAGATTGAACTGTAAGTGGACTCCTCAAATTAATTACTTTGGAACCCACCAGCTTATGGATGTGGACTCCCTTAAGCATAAGCCTTACATTATGTCACTGGGATGGCATTTGGGCTTGATTTATGTTGGCACAGCAGGAGCCATAAAGTGCACATGTGTGCCCAGAGCAGCCCCTTTCCAAACAGAGCATGTTTATAGAAACAGGAACCATGGCTGGGGCAGGAGCACCCCGAGCCACTGCTGTGTCAACAGCATCCCAAATACAGGTCTCCAGGATCTGCACCCTGCCTGCCTTTGCCGAGTGTTTCCACTCCGTCGCTAACCTGGAACACCATTACCAGGGATTAGTGCTTGGTGGATGGAGCAAAAATGACTTATTAGGTGGGATTTACTCCACCAAAGATGTGTATCAGAAACAAGAGCCACAATCCATGCTTTAATCTTTTTCTTTCATACCCTGTCTAATCCGTGGCCGATATTCCAGCGTGATAATCTCTCTCTTTTTCCCCTCCTTGGAGAATGAGAACACACTGTATTAATTATGTCTGATTCTGTAGTCACATAATGTATCTTTAGAAAAGTATGTGCTTTTCTGTCTTAACAGATTTGAGGCCTGCAGGTCACGTTCAGGGAAGGGTAAACTCTTCACTGTTCTTTCTAGAACATTAGAAACAGTTAAATACATACAAGCACTACCTGAGATTTCTTCCAGGAGGCAGAAAGGCAGCAATAAATGAAGATCAAAAATTGCAGAGCGTTTTTGGTGGCTGAGAAAACTGTGTTTCTTGGTTCCTCAGATGCATTTATTTGCATGTTCAGTGTTCAACCTGTTTTGAGCTATGAGGGGCTATAAATAGGCACAAATAACCTTCTCCATGATCCAGTTGGATCTGCTATTCCTGTAGTGAAATGAGAGGGGGTTTGTGCTCCAGGAATGCAGCACCTTTGAACATCTTCTGTGTGCCCCTGATGAAACCCTTCCCAGAAGGGGAGAGGTGGAGGTGGAGTGAGCTGGGAGGGCTCTGTCTCTTCCATCTGGGCTGACCCAAAGGCTCAGGGAGCTGCTCACTGTGGGAGTTCCCTTTCCCAGCTTCCCTGTCTTCAGACTTGAAAGAACTCTGTAACAGAGACAGTGTTGTTTTGTACACAGGCCAGTCTCCGAGTTTCTAAGCAGAACCAATGATGCAAGAGGAATCCTTTTTCATGTGGTATACACCCTTCTCTTTCTCAAGTCTGCAGAGTCCTTATTTTGGTATTTCAGCAATTCAGGAGATTTTTATAGGGCACATCTCATACTGGAAGAAAGAGCTTCACGTTGTCTTGGAGAGGAAATGCATGTGAATCCTAAAGCCCAGTTTCTGATTAAATGCTTTGTCAGTGAAGATTAGCTTTGAAAAAGGAACTAGTAATGAGTCTTTTGAATGGATATATTCTACCCCTTGCAGCTCTGGAGCTGACAGGAGATGTAGGTGTTGCTCATGGGAGCACACCTGTAGCATGGTGAGCAATGGCGTTACCCAGGGAACTTGGGCAGTCTGGGCTGTTCCCAGAGTTTACTGGGAAGCAGCACTGACTGTTATTGCAGTTCTTGCTCAGTGATGTAGGCAAATCTCAGGGATAGGACTGTTGTGTTGCTCACTGAAGACTTATATTCACTTTGGAGGTGGTATGGGAAGGTATTTCTATCAGGAAAATATGGCTCTACATCAAGAGACTTAGGACTTGCTTATTTACTGATTGTAAGAACCAAAGGCCCTGCCCTTGGTGTTTGACTGCATGAAATATTTCACAGCCTATTGCTGTGTCCTGGTGTGGTCAGTGCTATTGAGGGTCACAGGCACAGCTGGGACGCTCTCCTGGGGTTGGGCTGGGAGATATTTCCCCTCCTTTTGTTGGAAAACTGCTTGCAGGTAAATGCTTTGCTTGAGCTCTGCTTTGCTGTTTGGCTTCGGGGCATCCTGGTGTATTTGGGACAAGATTAGAACAGAAAACAGGCACACGTATCAGGATCGGGAAACAGATACTGTAGTGCTGAGTGGGTGTCGTGAGGGAGGGTTTTTAACTCCCTGGAATAGTGCCCAGCACAGGAGTAGATGTAGGAAAAATCATGTCGGCAGAGATTTCGCGCTGAGCCTGTGGGTGTGAGCTGAGGACGCCCCACAGCAGCCTGTGATCCCATCCCTGCTGGCAGGACACAGGAACAGGCAGCACAGCCTTCAGGGGAGGAACACAAGGGTTTCAGAGTCCTGCAACACACTGCAGCTGTTGGAGAGAAATGTTTCCCCTCAACTTCACTGACTCCAGAACTAGTTGGTGTCTTACTGCTCCCTGTTCCCACCTCACAGGGATCTCCTGCCTCCGAAGGACTTTCACCAGTGCAGGGTGCTGGGATGGGGAAGAGCTGCTCTTGCATTCAGCTTGTGACATTGCTAAGGACTCTGCAAATTAGGAAGTCTCTGAAGGTGCACATTAGAAAGGATGCTGGAAACCAAATGACTTATTTTTGTGCCCTGGCTTCCCCCTGAAATCCAGCCCGTGGTGTGCAGTGTCCGTGTGTATTGCGTAGTGGGAATGTGGTTTTAACACCAAGCTGGTTGACAACCCCTAAAAATTCTCAGAGTTTTTAATCCTTACGCACACAAATTTTTCCCCCCTGTGTGCCCTTGAAATCCATGTCCATGATACACGTTGGGTGATCAGGACAGGATATGAAACAGGAACCTCTGGGGCGAGCGAGGGTCAGGCAGAGATGTCAGAGCCTTCAGGAGCACACGCTGGTTGCTGACGTGTGTCAGGGAGGGGATGGCCTGGAATCCCAGCCTGAGCAGATGTGTTGCAACAGGCACAGGAAGAGATCAGTCTTAGTGTCCCCTGATGGCTTCTCCTGGAGATCTGAGGCTGTGCCAGCAGCTGCTCCGGCCGCCAGCGTTCCTCTGTTGATCCAGCCTGGATCTGGAGAGAAGTGTTTCTCCTCAGCCAAGATGTGTTCGTGTTCTGCTGTCTGTAAAGCTGAGACTTGCTGTGAACCTGGATGGGGGAGTGGCAGCTTCTAGTAACTTAGGACTTGTAACTTCCCTCTATTTGCCTAAGAATTAGCCAGAGGGAGGAAAATATTTATGCTGTTTTAGTATGTAAAGTGTAGGAACCAAAGGGATTCGCACAGATTTCCCAGCTGTGCTGCCCACACCAAAAGTTCACCCCAGAGCCTCTTCCACGATGATCAGCTCCAGCCTCTGGTCCTGTGTAACCTCCTCCCTTTCCCCTGCCCTCCCCCAGATCCCAACATCTTGCTTATCTCTGATCCTCCTCATCTGACCCCTCCTTTCCTGCTCTCAGAGTGTCTCCTGCGGGAGCTGGACAAACCATCAGCTCTGTCAGGAGGTGCAGGAGGGGCCCCCGGGGTTATCTGAGTGTGCAGGTTATCAGAGGGCCTGCTGTGCACAAACAGTGTCTGGGAGCAGTACAAGTTATCCCAGGCCAGGGACAAGTGAGTTCCCCAGGACCAGCTGTCTGGGTATGGGTGAAAGATGAGAACTCTGCAAGGAGTGGTGGGGGTGCCCTGGAGCCAGACAGAGGTGCCTGAGATTGAGAAACATGGAAGGAAAGTTGTTTTTTCTGATCTGCATTTGGGGACTTCGAATTAACTTCCCCTGTAAGGAAGGGCTTCCTGGAATTCTCTGGCCCGTTTGATACCCAGAAGGGAATTATTTGGCACTGGATTCAGCACACACATCGGATTTCACTCTGCACTGGGACCGCCCTGTGACAAACCCCCTCCGAAATGCAATCAGCAAAGTTTTCCTCAGATGCAAACTCGGTGACTGCTTCCAAGTTGGACTCCTGCTTGCTCATTCCTAGGCTGGTTTGTCAAAACTGCACAACATTTAGTCTTGCTTTTCCTTGCAGTGCTGAGTCACTTTCTGAACTGAGTGAGAGTTAAAAGTTTGTTACTGTAAATTTTGCTGGCCTCTGTCTGAAATCCAAGTGAAAAACCTGCAGTGTCAGTTTGCTCAAGAGATGAGTTTTGAGAGCCCTCAATACTTCTGCATGTAACACTTGCACAGATTTGTCCTCTCTGTCACTTGTGGTCTCTTTAATGACACCACAGGGATCTGCACTGGGGCAGGATCAGACACAGAAGAAGCATGACCAAAAGAAAACACAAGTTTTGTGGGTTTTAAATAAATTTTTCAACCTAAGGGGTGACATTCTGAAAAGGCAACATGAAATCCTTCTGTCTGCTGTTTTACTGCAGCCCAGAGAAACTGTGGCTGCCCCATCCCTGGGAGTGTCCAGGGCCAGGTTGGACAGGGCTTGGAGCAACCTGGGCTGGTGGGAGATGTCCCTGCCCATGACAGAGGGTGGAACAAGATGAACTTTAAGATCCCTTTGGACCCAAACCATGCCATGACTCCATGACTCATGTCCCAGGACACAGCAGTGCATGCAGTGACTGGGGGGCACAGACACACTGCAGCATCTTTGCTGGGCACGGGATATTGCACAAACATCACCAAGGCCATAATTTTAAGGATTATCCTCAAGCACACAGAGGAAAATTTAGTTTTCAGAATTCTTTACTGGTGATGAAACGTAAGCCAGAAAGAACATTGTTGGGTTTTCTGATGTCAGTGTGAGCTGACAGAGTTGGCAATAAGAAAACTTATCCTTCAATTATAGGCTAAACATGTTTAAAAGAAGCCACTGAAATATAGCTGGTATGGAGCCCCATATTGCTATTATTACACTCAGAAAAAAGAGTCCATAAGCTGTTCTCTCTCCTTCTCCCTCCTCTGTTGAAAAATTAGTCTCTTTGTCACATGTAAGAGCTGTGCAAGTAACAGGAACAAAACATGTAGGTGTTCTGAATAGAGTCATTAAACAACATTTGTTAAGCACATCAAGTTCTGGACCAATTCATCCTGTAGCTTTTCTGTTTCATGTGCTCAGGTGATAAAGAATACTGAAGAACTTCCCCCAGTGATACTTTTATTTCTTGCCTTGAATCAAATGGTGACTCAGAATGAAAATGTCACTGAGACATGGGCTGTGATGAGACTGGGGCTGCTGGTTCCACTCCCCTGTAACTACAAGGGGGTTTGTTGGTGAGTTAGGACAGTCTCTGGGGGCTAAGGCAAGAATTAAACTCTGCTTTCAGCAGAAAAGATAGCAGTGATGAGCCACGAGGTTAAAAATGTCACAGTCAATGGTTCTTCACAGAAAGGGCACTATTGATGACATAGAAGCATTTTATAGTAAGAAGTCTGTCCCCTCAGGTGATAAAGTGCAATGGAGACCCTTTTTTAAAAAATTTTTACTTTTTTTTCTTCTAGATAATATTTCTAACTAGCTTATTTCTGCATCTTCTCTGATCTGTGATAATGGTATCATGTAATTATATAATAATGATAAATGTTACTTAAAGATTGAATATTAAATGTTACATATTTATACATATAACACGGCACTGGGTTTGGCTGTGGTGGTTGCCATCAACATGTATGTCCAGGAGGAACTGTCCAGGCCTTGGACACAGGGAATTTTGGGAACTTCTGGCCTTGGGGTTGAAGGCACCCACTAGCACTGTACTTTACATGCACTCCCACTTGGACTGAGTCTTCTTCCCTTCACTGTGGAGTTCTTAAATGCCATTGCTGTGAATGAGTCATCGCCCACGGCAGGAGGGAGGAATCCAAATCAGCTGGGAGCTCATTCCCTCCACTGGGAACAGGAGGAGACAGGGCTCCTGGTGGTGGGAAAAGTGGGGGAGGAAATGAAACCACTGGTGGGGAGAAGGGGGTTCTGCAGTGTGGAATATGTGGATGGAGTGGGACCAGGATGTGAGAGCAACAGACACCAGCACTGGGGAGAAGGAAGGTGGATGTTCATCCAGACCAGCCACAGGAAGAAAATGAGGAATACAGTGATGGGAAAACCCCAAAGCCTCTTTTTTTTCCATGAGGATACCCAGCCTGCTGATTTGAGGTGACACTCAAATTTCTGGTTCATTCCTAAACTGCTCTCCCTGCCTGGAAGAGATGCTGCACTTGCAGCCAGATCCATGCAGGCCACAGCAATGGGATTAGCAATTCCATCACCTCTGTGAGTTGCTGGACACCCTGTTAGGTGAAGCAGGAGCCCCTGGTGGTGCCTGGCACAGTCAGCCCTCTGGGTGCTCTGTGATTGCTCTGAGAAGCCCAAGCAGGAGGTGGGAGAGATCTGGAAAAGGAAAGAAAGGATCAGGGGAGAGTGGCTCTGCTTGCGTCGCTGGGTGGGGGTGTTTTCCTTGCACAGCTCCCTATTTTTAGGTTTTATACTTTGCCATATCCCCTTTGCTGTGAGCTGAGCTGGTGCCTCCTATTGCTTCCATCCCTGCAACGTGACTACAGGATGTCATTTTGATCCCATCATGTTTTGGATTTGCTTCTGACCTGCTTACCACGCTGAGAGAGGGTTCCCAGGGAAGGAGCACCGATCATGACGGGCTCCAGGGCTGGAATGACCCATCTGCTGTCTTTCCATGTGAGAGCTACCACACTTGCCTACATCAGGTACCCACAAACCCGAGAGGGGCTTTTACAGGGTGTTCCTAAGATCCCTTTTTATAAATTCATTTGGAGATCTCCCCGTTTGCCTTCTTGTTTGTAAGTCTTAGGAATGCAGAAGGGTTGGTCACACTTTAAGGCTTCTTTATGCAATCAAGTTGGAGAAAAAAATTTTAGACATAATTATATACCCCCAGGAACTGGATCTGGTTCAACTTGCAGAATAAATCACAACAGACAGTGGGACCTCACCAGGCTGAAAAAGTCCAGGAAGGAAATATCACACATTGGTGAAATGCCTCACTTGCACTAGTTTGTATTTGTTTGTATTTTCGTGTTCATTTATTCACAGGTAGTATGAGCTGCTTTGTTCAGATAAAATCAAGATATATCCATTCTTAAAAGTGAGAGAATGAAAATCAGATGGATTCTCATTGCTAAATTAGGCAGATTCACCATCTTTTAAATACTGCTGGTTTAGGAAGGACAAGGGTAAAGTGGAAAATACCTGCTCTCCATTATGCAGTGGAACTGGAAGGCAGCCACAGTGTTGGACAATCTATTTTCCCATCTGAAAGGTGTCTTGTGTGTCCCTGGAGCAGAGGGAGCACTGACAGAGCTGTCCACACTGCTTGAATAGCGAGGACCTTCCCACATCTGCCCCCATCCCTTGATTTCTCTCCTTTCTGAGGAGCTTCCAAATGCTTCTTGAGCACAATCTCTGTGTTTTGAGATAACACGTGCAAAGGAACCTTCTTGATAATTATTTCTCTGTTAGCTGCCAGGGAAGTCTTTTCTGTGTTCCCTTCCCAGCCTCCCATGGCTCCCAGGAGCTGAGGAGCAGAGAGGTAGAGCACCACAAACAAGCACAGAACCATCTGGTGTGTGGAGGAGGGAGGACTCCCACGGCGCTGAGCTCAGCACTGGCACTTGGCATCTGCGCGGGGCTGGGACGGCTGCACTGACACCGGCACTGGCACCGGCACTGGCACTGGCACCCATGGGCATCTGGCAGCCAAACAGCTCAGGGTGCAGGGCCTGCTGCCCTGGCACCTTCCCCTGGAAGCCTGGGCAGCAGGAATGGTGGGAAGTGGGCAGGGGACTCACCTCATTGTTCACGGGCAAATGGTTTTGGTTGCTCAGCCCCAGGGAGTTTCAGTTTCTTTCCTCAACTTCCCCAGCACAGAAATTCCTCATGGCTGCTCTCGTGGGCACTTCTTCAGGCTGTGTGCACACCAGGGAAAATGGGTTCCTGGTGTTGGCTTTCTTGGAAGCCTGAAGTGTGGTGGACCAGCCAGCCCCAGCCTGGAGCTGTTCCGTGCAGCAGCCCCACCAACCCCGAGATGAACTCAGTAACTCCCCAACATCCACAGGGCAAACCAGACTGAGCTTCCAAAAGATACTGCTGGTTTTGGTGTGTGTTTTGGGCTTGTGACCATCTCTCATTCCAGAGACACTTCTCAAACAGACCATTCCTGTTGGGAGTGGAACTGGTGGTTTGTGAGGCTGGGATAAGACAAACTGTCAGAGCCAGCAGTGGAAGTGTGATGGACATCACTGCTGGCAGAGACACCCTGCCCTGTGTAAAGTCTTTGACCTGCTGTGTCACCTCCCCTTCTCAGTGAGACTAATGATGCTACCCCAAGGATACTCCTGAAGGCAGTTCATATTTACAGGAAACTTCAAATACATAAATGCCTACAGAGCTGTAAAGTATCATTATCTGCCACTTTGCAGAGATGCTCTGGATTTGTAGGAAATTGGGCTGTTTATTCTGCAGTTCAGTGGCAAAATAAGTTTCTATAGAAACTGCCACTTCAGAGGTATTTACATTTCTCTACTATGAAGCATCTTGAGAAAGAGCATTCCCATAAATAGCAAATTGAAGTTGTTACATTTAGTACAATAAGGTAATATTTACAAAAGGCTGTGTATGTTCTAAGTATTATTATGGGGTTGCTGCATAAACTGTGGATCCATTGAATATGTTGTTAAGAGACTCAAATCTCCCCACAGGAAAAGGAGTGACGTGCAAAAGCAATGCATAAAAATTCCTTCGTGCCCTCCCTGGTGATGAATCTGCTCTGAGACAGGAGATGGAATCTAATATCTCTGGCAGAGCTGATTCTTTAAAAGTTCATTTCTGAGTAAGATTGCAAGAAAAACACCCACATTTTTAGCTGTAGGTGCCCTCATAAGCGTGTGCATGTGGTTGGAGTTTGGGTGTTTGTTACTGGTACTTGGCTGGGCAGTTCATTCCAGCTCTGCAGTTGTCAAGCACCACATGAGTGTGTTGCTCTGTGTTATCTAGTAGTGAACATGGTATAATAAAGAAAATTTAAATAGCATTTTCTGTGTTTGCAATGGGGGTAAGAGCAGTGGATGTGGAAAGGCTGATGAGCAGTGGTTTGTGGGCTGTGTCCCTACTGCCATCCTGGTCCATCTTTTTCAAGGGGCAGATTAAGCGTTGAAAGAGCTTTCGTGCTTCATTTCTTGTGTGTAGGCCCACCATGAAGCGACAACCCACAGAATAAAACACCACTGGAGTGTCTACAAGCTGAGGCTAATGGCAGAATTTGGGCTGTTGCTGCTGCACACAGTGGAAACTCTGGGGGAGAAGATCGAGGTCTGGTGAGATCTCATTCCTCACCCTCCTGTCATGCAATCTCAGTGATTGGAATGTGAAAGAGGGAATTTGGAACTGGATTAGGAGATGGGCTCACCCTACCCATGTCCTGTCTCCAAGGGATCAGCCATCACAGGCCCTGGGGAAAGAAGGTCAGAAGCCCTGGATATCTTTCCTCCCCAGCCTTGGGAAGTCTGTTTCCAGGACTTGCTGGGCTGGAGGTTGCATCCAGCCTCTCACATTTACTAACCTTGGCATCAGTGAACCCTAAAGATGTGTCAAAGGAATTACAGTCAAGCTGGGAATGGGAGGCACTGGGCCCATCCCAGCTTCCTCAGAAAAGCAGATTCCCTTTGGTGTGTTGCTTTGAAAACTCATCTGAAAGATTCAGATGCCTGAACATCATCTGTGTCATCTTTGGCAGCTGAACACTCTGAAAAATGTCAACCAACACCTTTCATCAGGCCAGTGGAAGTTCATGCTCCAGATGTCAGTGATAAATAATGCCTGGAGTGGTTCTTGGTCCCAAAGCCTCTTTTGGTGGCCACTGCAGGTGCAGAAGTGAAAACCACGTAGGTCTGGTATCATCTTCTCAAGGCAGTAGTTAAAGTCAATTAACTAACAAATACAACCCCCAAATAACAGCCAATAAAACAGGAGGGGCCAGGCTGCTGCTCCTAAATCGGATTTGTTCTCTGACAAACGACTGAATTACAGGTCCTGACCCATTTACTCCCTCCTGCTGTCTCTCCCATGCCTTTGTTTTGTTGTTTTTCTTGCCCAAGACTCCCAGAAGCCTTGAATGCAAGACATAATGATACAGCTCCTGCCCTGGCAGCACATTGTGCAGTCTTTTGTTTCAAGCCCACGGTGTGCACCCAGACTTGCTCATAAAATATCCATAGCAAAATCAGGCGATGCCTGTCTCTCTTATACATTTTTAAGAGCTGTGCCCTAAATCCATCAAAAGACTCTGAGGCATGAAAAGAAGAATAATCCTTCCCATCATGTGGGTGAGAAAGGAGCTGGGATCAAGTAACTGGACATAAAAAACAAGCCCTGTGAATTTGCTGGCTGCCAAACTTCTGCTGTGAGCACAGAGCAACTCCTGAAGTCCAGTTCTTTTGTGTAGATGGATGAAAAGTGTTTGGCATTGTAGAACAGAGGGACTTTGTACAATAAAAATGGAGCTGTCATAAAGGGAGGTCAGAGAAAACAGCAGCACAAGAGGCAGAAGATGGTGAGGACCATGAGTATTGATTTCAGGACAATTCTGATTTCAGGATTACTGTGTTGAGGGAAATGTGTCTTTGTGATGAATTTTGAACTGAGGTGGTTGCTCTTACTCCAGAAGTGAACCTTGGAAATCCAGTTCTATGTGCTGGAAAAAAATGGCCTTCATGAGAAACAGGGAACCCAATGCCATCCCACATACCCTAGGTGGATGCTCCAGGGAGAAGGGAATGACCCACTGGAATGAAAGAGAATTGGGTATCTGCATTCCTAAGGCTCTTTCTAAAATGATGTACTACACTCTTGCTGGGAGTCCTCTCTTCTGATCTTTTCTTGGAGCTGTAGTGTCTTTAATTTGGAAAATTCGCACTCCACCTAAGCCTTGGTGCCATGCTTCCTTTTCCTGTTCCCTGTCCTGTGTCTTGGAATCACTTGCAGGTGCCCTCAGGGGGTGGTTTCACTCTTTAGCCCCATCCATAGGATTCCAGGTGTGGAAATGGGGCTCGTAAGCAGCTGGTTTTGCTCCCATGGAGGCTGGAGGGGGCAAGGAGGCCATGGAGGCATCACCCTCGCTGTGTTCCTGCTCCTGTGTCCCTGCCCAGCAAGGCAGAGCCCTGCCCTTCCCAGGGTCCATCCTCCTCAGGGAATGTGAGCCTCTGTCCCAAGGCAAAGGCACAGAAATAAATGGCACTGGCAATTCCAGGGAAATCCCAGAGTCCAGGGCTGAGTGCAGGTCTGCAGCACTGAGTGTGTGCCCTGACCCCACAGCCCCACGGGGTCACACTCTCCCAGGAAAGTAGCACAGTGTTTTCTGGGGGAGAGTTGGAGAGGACAAGCAGCTCCAGCATTTAGGAAGTAATTCCTATGGGATCTGCTCCCCAGTGCTTGGGTCTCTTGGGCCTGAGATGATGCACACGAGTGCTCTGGTGCTTTTGCACTGCTGAACCCCAAAGCCATGGGCTCTGTGAGAAGAAGAGAAAGCTTCATATGCACTTTGGAGAGCCTTGACTGGATGCACCGTGGGACTGCATGACCTTCCTGTTACTAATTCACCTTATTTCAGAAATGGCTCATGCATTGTCCTCACTTGTTGGTGTCACTGCTCTGAGCTCAGTGCAATTCCTTGAGTGAGCAGAGTCAGGGTTGGCTGTTTGGAGATGGGCCAGAGGCCAGCCCAGCCTCCAGACACTCCAGGACTTCATTCTGAAGAAAATCCCTGTGACAGAATCTTCAGTAACTAACTTATCACACAGCTTTAAAAACAAAGTTTACTGTAACTATTAATTTGGGATTTTTCTATCTTGGTCATCTGTGTTTTCAAATGACTCCTTACTAGAATTGCCTTTGCAGCTTGTGATTCTCTCCTCTGCTTTCAGTTTCCCTCTGTACTGCCTTGGTTGTAAATAGGCTGTGGTTTTCTGAAAGTGGAGCTGTGATGTTTGCTGTGTTTTATATAAGACTTGTGTTAAAAAAACCCAAAACAACAAAAAACCCAAACAAATAAAAAAACCAAAAAAACCTGTAAGAGGAAATGACCGACAAAAACCCCCAAACTGGCCAAAATCTCAATTGTTCCCCCCACTGATTTAAGTTGCTACTATTAAGACAAGTTTAACACACACAGTGTAGTTGCTTCACCAAGATACTGTGTTCACACCACATCGTATTTTGAGATTTTCAATAACATTTCCATTGTTCAGGAGTCTCATTGTGTGGGGATGTGTGTGCACAGTCCAGCCTGAACACGTGATATGTGGGTACTTCACTGTAATTGCAGGGCATGAAGTTTTCACCATCTTAGTTTGCCTCCTTTGTTTGTTTGTTCTACAAACACCAACCTCAGTCTTGCATTTCTGTCCCAGGATCCCAAATAATGTCAGATGGGAGCCCTCCCTTCTGGTTTGAGGGTAAGGAATTAAAATTAGGAAAATATCCTGATGTTCTGCACTGTTCCCAGGAAAAGAAATGTTATTATTTCTCCTTCTCCATGTTTCTATTTGGACATCCCCTCTGTTTTTTAAATCATTTTCATACAATAAGCTTGATTCTTTTCTCTCCATATTAAAATACCCCAGGTCCCTTCAGGCACAGATTTTTTGGTCAGTAGGTGACCTCAGCTGTTGTTCTCATCAGCCTTACCACAGTCAGCAATGCCTGATTGGCTCAGATTTCACCTGGGCTACTGAATGTGATTAGAGAAGTGAGATTCCCAAATCAAGAGCATGGGATACTCTAATTCCTTTTTCCTTCCATGGGCTGACTTCTGTTCCTGCCTGGGTGTGCTGTGGTGTTCACCAGAGCTGTGTGAGCATCTCTGGGACCAGAAGATCCCTCTGCCTTTGGTGCTGCTGCCACTCCCAGGGGTGGGATGTCACTGATGCTCCTGCACCACTCAGTCATGGGAAGGATGCAGAGTTCAACACACGGGATGTGGTTTGTATGTTTGATTGTGTTTAGTGATTTAGAAACTGTGTAGTCCAAGGTAGTTGTCTGGTCCTCCTTCAGCAGGTGCTTCTCCCTTCCTTCTTAGGAACCTTTCCTTGGGATTATCTGAGTCACCATCTTTGGCTGTGGCTGTAGGGGAAGCCTCAGCTGGTCTCTGGCACCTGAGTGATATCAGACAGGTAAAGGGAGATAAGATAAAACCTCCCTTTTACTTAGAGAAAATAAAATAATCTTGAGGGTCGGACTTGTACACCCCATGGTGGAAACAGCAACTTTTAGAGCTGTCTCCCTCTTCTTTTGGTGGTGAACACAGCATTTCTGGGAATGTCAGAGAAGGTGTGAATCAAAGGGCAGGTTCTGCCCCTCTTCCTCAAACAGACCAATCCTGTTGCCTGGGAAGTGCCATCCTGTGGGTTCCTGTTTTCTGTGAGTAAGTGGGGACTGAGCAGGCACCAGGCTGTGCCCCCTGCAAGTTCCACAACATCCCTTCCATCTCTTTCCTGCAGCTCTGCTCACCACTTTGGGCCTGGCAGGGCCTGAAAGGAGCCATTTCCTTCACATCTCCTGTGCCTGTAACAATCTTGAACTTGTTGACCCGTGTGCCTGTTAATTATTGATGTAATGATGCATTATTTAGGCTTGTTTCAGCAGACATTATTACCAGGCAGACATTTGCCAGACAGGCTGATAGATAACATCCTAAAAAAAGTCTCGAGTTGCCTTTGTACAGTAAAGGACTGTAACTTCATTACTTCCCCATCCCCTCCTCTTGGTACCTTGAAACCTTGATAGACTCTCAGGGCAGGAATGATTTAGACAATGAGCTTAACCTTGGCTGTGCTGGTGCTGTGGCCCTGCTGTTGGTCAGGCCTCAGGAATCAGCACATCACCTTCACCCAGCTGCTAAAGGTGCTTTTCCTGAGATACAAAGAAGTGACTTTGTTTTTCAACCCCTTGCCAGGGAAAGAACTGTTTTCTCCCTGGTTCTCTGGGCTGTGTTGCAACCCCGCAGAGCTGGGGCAGAGAATCTCCCAGGGAAACCTGCCTCGGATTTTTGTCAAAGCCTGCTGCACCCATTCTGTTTTTTCCAAGGAAAAGGCGTATCAAAATGGATTATCTGTGATTTAAAACACGTGTGTGGAGCATTTTGGAGCCTTTGGCACTGGAGGGCTGCTCCAGCTGCAGGGGAAGGGGGAGCCCAGCCTTGGTGGCAGCACGAGGAGTGGCGGTGATGAGGACGTGCCACCCTCCCTCCTCCCTGCCTGTCCCACCAGCCCCTGCTCTGGTGTCAAAGCCTCTGCCCCACACGCTCCCAGGAAAGCAGAAGAGGCACAGAAAGAGGAAGCAGAGCAGACGAGGCACAAGCAGAGCAGGCTCCATCCACCTCACAGGCTGACGGCTCCTCTGATTCCCCGCGGCTTCCTCGGAAGAAGCACTTCTGGGGAAGCAACTTCACAAAGGTCATCTGCTCTTTTCAAGAGTGACCTGGTACCAACTTCTCAGTGCTGTCTGGGCATGTTCTGCTGCAGTTGGACACACTGTGGGTTCTCCTCCTGACCCATTGGGTGCCTGTGTTGAGTTTTCTCAACCCTTGTGTGTCGCTTCTGTCTCGTTTCTGACTCCCGGCCAGGTCTGAGCTCCCTCAGTGCCTCCCCAGCTTGACTGGAGTGTTTGGCCCATCACTCAGGATCACCTCTCTCCCAGACTCTCTTATTCTGTGGTCCCAGCAGCATTTTCCCTGGCTTCAGGAACGCCAGCCACACTGCTGCCCTTCCACAAACCCAGGATAAAGCCTCAGAGCCTGTGTTAACCCCTTCCTTTCCCCCTGTTCAAGGGCACTCCTTCCCAGTGGCCCAGCCTTGTTCAGCAGGAGAGCAGCTGTTCCAAAGGGATCCCTTAGGTCTGTCCAACACTATGGACAACAGACCTGGACAAAACAAGAAGTGAGGAAACCTGCACGGCTTTCCTGATTGCCCTGTGGTGTGGTGTGTCTTGGGCAGCAGCTCTGACATGTGCAGGTGTCCCCCAGCCCGTGGCTGCTCCCCTGATTTGCACAGTCGTGTTCCTGGTGACATTTTGTTGTTACTTTTCCAGACAGAGCAGTGAGGGACTCTCATCACCTCCTTTGCCAACTGTCTCCCTTGTCCAGTCTGCCCATCAGTGCTCCCAGGCAATCCCAGCCTTCCACCAGACAGTTCCCACCTCTTTGGAATCTGTTCTTGAAAAATGGTTTTCCTGAACCATCTTTTCCCCAGTGGTTCTCCAACTGCATAGATGAGCACCAGAGTTTAGCAGCCTCCCCTTCTAGTCCTGGGTAATGTGGAAGAATTTATCCTGTCGCCTGCTGGGTTTTATCTCCATGTAGGAACAGGGAAGCAACTCCCACACTCAAAAAGAATTTTAAGTCTGACATGAATAAATGTGCAAAATGCAAGTCCCTAACACTGAATACACAAACACTGTAGACTTTCTAAATTATTTCAGGCTACTTTATTGAAATTAAATTACATAAAAGTCATACAAAGCAGCACATTGTTATGTAAAACCCTACAAAACAAGTGCTGTGATTTTAACTGAGTTGAACAAATAAAAAATTAAGTGTTATTTTTTGTTCAGGGCCATGTGTTAGCTTTTGAAAACAAAAAGGGAATAAATGAACCAAGTCACACAAAACATGTGTCTGCACAATAATGATAGAACATAGACTGTAGCTGGACATGTTGGAAGTGTGGTTTTAATTCTTGCTGCTGTTGTGGCTGGAGGCTTTTGCTTTGCAAAAGGGCTACACTGTGTTCATATTACAATGCAGACTGTTTTTATTCCTACTGCATCAGGAATAATGTAATCCTCTTGGAATAACAGGGTGGGTTCTGAGTCCTTTGGCTGGGACATCTTCCTGGGAAGTGCTGGAAACGACCCTGCTCAGTCCTGCTGTTTGTGGTCCTGGTCACCTGTCCACACTCCCAGGGTGTGGAGGACACTGACCTCACCTTTGGTGTGCAAACCCCTGAATTCCGAGGCTGAGAATTCCCAAGGAAGGTGAGCTGTGCCCAGCTGAATTCCCACAGTTTCACACCAGCCCCCAGGGCTGCTTTGTCCACACAAAGCTGTGCGAGGAGCGATGCCTCTGTGCTCCCTGGGTGAGCAGTTTGGGAAGAGGGGAGGTGCTGGTGGCTCCGACCATCCCAACAGGATGGGCTGGAATGGCCCTGCCTCTCTCCCGGCACGTTCCCGTTCCCCAGTCCCGTGTCTCGCAATCCCTGTCGCTGCCAGGGCACTTTGGGGCGTTGCTGTCAGCGTGCAGGGCATGGGCCAAGAGTGGAACATCTTAATTAGCTCTTTCTTGTTCAGCATGATTTCATAATGTAGGTACACATGTTCAGCTGTCAGCTTCATTCTTGCAACAAAAGGAAAAACAAACCAGCAATAAATAGAGAAGTTGCACAAGCCAATCTCTAAATAATGGCACTGGGTGGGACACGAGAAATGGGAGCTGTGGCTACAAAACACATTATTGCTTCCTATTCCTCCTGTAAATTCCAGCTGTTCAAACTGCTGCAGCACCCCAGGGGACACTGGAAGCCTGGAGATGCCTCTGTGCCCCTCCTGCTGCTCCTGTTCCGGGCCTGGAGGTGAGGAGCTGAGCCCACGCTGTGTCCTCCCTCTGACAGCAGCTGAATTCCCGTGCCCTGAGCAGGAGCATTGCAAATCCACCCCTGGTTCCTGCTGGGACAGGCCCTGGTGCTGCACAGGGCTCTGAGGTCCCAGGCCACCAAGCACTGACCTTTCAGCATCATTTGGAATGGCTGTGGGGAAGGATTTCCAAACCCTTAGAGAAACCAAGCATTAAAAATGGAGGCAAAGCATTCCAAAAAAGACATAAAAATTACTCCTAAAAATCTTCAATATTTTCAGTTTTTTAAAGGTCTTAGCTCAGATTTAGAAGTTAATGATTCATTTTTGTAACATTTCATTGTATCACATGAAATATTATTTTTTGGTGAAGGCAGGTTAACATGACCAGTAGCACGTATTCATCTCTCAGTACATTTGTATCGAAATCAGTGAGTAATTTAAATGATTTATACCATTCCAGATTTCTTCAAACACCATCACTGAGCATTAAGACAAACAAATAACTTGTTTTTAAACCCCCAAAGTTTTCTTCAGATGTTTGTTTTGAAAACAGTGGTGGTGTTGTGTACCTGAAATAGGAATGCATTTGGAGTGGCAGAATGTCCTCAGAGTAGAATATAGTGTATATATATATATGGTGTATATACTGTATATGTATATATAGTGCATATATTAGTGTATATAGTGTATATATTTAGTGTTTATACTGTATATGTATATTTAGTGTATATATATAGGTTGATAGATAGATAGATAGATAGACAGACAGACAGATAGATAGATAGATAGATAGATAGACAGACAGACAGACAGATAGATAGATAGATAGACAGACAGACAGACAGACAGATAGATAGATAGATAGACAGACAGACAGACAGACAGATAGATAGATGATAGATAGATAGATAGATAGATAGATAGATAGATAGACAGATAGATAGATAGATAGATAGAGATTGTATTTGTATAGGCTTCCAAAATAGAAAGTTTTCCCAAAACCTATTGTGAAATTTGCATTTTGAAGCCCCGAGTTCCTCAGGATTCCTACAGTTCTGTCCAGATTATATAAAAGAAAAAAAGAAAAGAATTACTGAATTTGAGTCTCTCTCACAGAAGGAATTGACACAACTTCTGACTTCGTAATTTACATGCCAGTGTCACAAACTTCTGGAGGGAATGAGAAGAACAGGGTCTTTGGGACAGAGGTGGGAGATACCTGGAGTCCCATGTGCCACCCCCAGCTTTGCTGTTCTCTGTCCTGGGAGCTGCTCTGGCCTGGGCAGGGAGTTATCATGATGGATCATCCTGATGCCCCACAGCTGACCCCAAGCTCTGCTCTTTCTGGAAAGCCTCACATGCCCTTCCTTGTCCTGACTCACGGAGCAGACAGGGATGGAATCATCCAGCACTGTGGGTGTGTGAGACAGACCCGGTTTCAAACCCTCCATTTTAGGGTATTTCACCTCACAGGACACATTTGAAACTCTTGTGCCCCATATGGATTTTTGCAGAAGTGTCCTACACTTAGTGGTGGCACAGCAATACTCCCCAGGACTTCCTTCACAGATTAAAGTTATAACCTCATTTTGCTTGTAAATTAACTCATATTATCACCCAGGGCAAATAATGATCCAAATGTTACTGACAAATGGGTTGTTTACTTGAATCTACACATAAACATGACCTTTGACCATTGTGAGGGAGAAGCTCCTTTTTCACATGCATTTTTCACTAGCAAAACAAAAACTTGGAGATGATTTTATCCACAATTGTTTCCTTAATCATTAACATCTTTTTCAATGAAATGGCAGTGTTTTGTGGAGGAGATGGGAGATAATTTTCTGAGCAGTTCCATTCTGAACTGATCCCATCTGACACGGATATAATCAAGATTTTCCAACTGCTTCAATGGCTCAGTGCAGGAGGGAGTCATTTACACTGCCCTGGACGTGAGCCCTGCCGTCAGAGACACCCCACTGAACCTCACCAAGAACGCTGTTAAGCTTTTTGCATTAATTACACTTAAACCCATCCCTCTGGTGAAACTGGGGCTGAGTTTTAATTGATGCACTGGAATCACTCCCTCCATGGGCAGGCGTTTGCTCCTGCTGGACTCTGGGGGATGGAGCCCATCCTGTTCCGGCAGCAGTCGGGTGCATTAGAGGAGCCAGAGCTGCAGCTCCTCCTGACGTGTTCTGATGGGGCTCATTTCTCCTGGCCTGCTTTTGGCTCCCAGTGATTCAGATGTGTCAGCTGCTATGGCTGTAAGAAAACATTGATGATGGATTTATAACACCCAGGCTTCAACTTACTGACCTAAAAAACGGCTAAGGATTGGCTTCTGCAGCAAAACTGGGTTTATCCATACAAACCCCTTGCTTCCTACATTCCCTTATCTGTATTTTAATGAAACATTTTATCCTGGTTATAACTCATGACTCTTGTCAGAGGAAGTTTCCTCAGTGAGGCATAGCTGGGGTAGCTACTGAATTTATGGGAGGGAATCAACTTAATCTCTTTAAAAGCAAAGTTGTCTTCTTCGATCGAACCCCACGGAAAAATGGTCCTGAAATGTCTCCCTGTCCATGGAAAGGAGGAGGTGCTGGAGCTCTGTCGGGGCAGTGGCTGGCCAGGGTTGGACCCTGAGCCATCCATTCCAGCACAAAACCTGATAGCTTATTAAATAATGAATTAAATGTATCTAATATTCATTTCCCATCTATGTTCTTCCAGTGGAGGAAGAGCTCCCAGAGACAGCGACAGCTCTGGGCTGTTCATGCCACATTTGTTGGAAGCTTTACTGAATCTCCTGAGAAAAACAAACAATCCAACAACAATCAGGAGGTCTCAGTTGACTTTTCCCTGTGTCCTTGGATAAGCTGTTCATCCCATTCTTTCTCAGCTCACCATCTGCAAAGTGGGAATGACACTATTCCCCTCACAGACAGGGAACAGTTCTCTGCTTAGGTACTATCCCAAGCCGTAGGACAGAGCTGGGACATGGCCCTGGACTGTTGTGTCTCAAGTCAAGAGTGTCTCCATGGTGCAGGGGAAATGGGATCTCTCTCCTACAGCCATATTTTGAGGGCTGTCTGGATTAGGGAGGACAAGCAAAAGGACCAGCATTTTTAAAGTGATTTCTGTGCTGCAAATGAGTTTAAGTGTTTTGAAGTGACAGAAGATCATCCCCCTGCTGATGTTGGGCAGGAGTCAGATTATTTGGCTTTAAAGTACATCACAAAGTGGTTTCTTCCCCTCCCTACTCTGGCAACTCCTCTAATAATTCTTCCATCCCACGGGGAGAATTTAGCTCCTGGAACAGGCTACCCCTGGAGCACCTCGGAGTGCATCCCTATAGAGCCATAGGGATGTTGTAGGATATAATTCACAACCAGAAACACTTCCCTTGTGGACAGGTTCCTTGACACACCCTCAGCTGAGGGCAGACAGCTGTGGTTTTCCTTTGGTTTCGGGAGACTTGGACAACCTCCCTCCTGCGAGTCACTCCTGGAGCTGTTTAGCTCCTGTCACCAGTGGGGAGTGCAGAATCCAATTTCTGAGCAGTGAACAGGCAGGAATGAGGCAGGAGAGGAGCAGGATGCCCCAGTGTGCTGCACTCCTTGAACCCTTGGCATTTAACCTGGAAACACATTCTGTCCTTGGCCTCTGGATTGAAACTCCAGTTAGCAGAGTGAGCTCTGTGGTGTCGACCTCTGGAATTGCAGTAGGAGCAAAGGCCACCTGGCCAAGGTCAGACAGGTGATGGCTTTGGTCAGTCCCACACTGGTCTGGATGTCCATCCATTTCTGGTGCAGCAGGAGAGTGGATAGAGGAGATCATAGAATCATAGAATGGATTGGGTTGGAAAAGCCCTCTGAGATCATCAAGTCCAACCCTTGGTCCAACTCCAGTCCCTTTACCAGAT
>JAOXXN010000120.1:27920647-27939314 GCA_026770055.1 Myrmophylax atrothorax
GGCTGATCGTGCTCCAGGATGTCCCCTGGAGCTGTTTGCCCAGACAGACCTCCTGGCACTGCTGTCTGGGCCAGCTCTTTCTGAGAAAATCCTCTGGGGCGTGGGCAGCTCTCGGGGTGTTCCTGTAACCAGCCCCACAGCTGGGAGCGAAACCACAGCGTGCCCCGAGGTCTGTGATCAAACTGTGAGAGGTTGTGTTTGTGATGGAGAGGGAAGGTGGGTGGGTTGGACTTGGCTCAGTTATTTTTAGAGAGGTTGAGGCTGCCAGGCAGTCAAGTTTTGTGTTTGGGGGTTTTCATCTGCTTTGGGTTTGTTGGGGTTTTTAATTTATTTTTAATTGGAACAGAAAAAATTTCTCTTTGAAAATGCTGTTTCAGCATAATTAGAATTCTGGGGGAAGTACATCTCGATGAAGTTTTCAATGGAAACGTTGATACTACTTGAGATTGAAAAAGCAACTTTCATTTTGACTCCTTGTTTCGGAGTTCAGCTCTTTTCAGCTTCTAAAAATTACTACAATATTAAAGATTAATTATAGATATGAATGGTTTGACATTATCAGATAGAGCTTCTTAATGAACTAATTTTAATCCTTTCAGCCAAAAATAACTCAGAGTTTCCACTCTGCAAAATATTTGATATTTTGCTTTTCTGTCTGATTACAAAAAAGCACCAATGTCAGTGTCAGCATCTTCTGTGGGATGAAAGGTTGGGCTTGATGACCTTGGAGGTCTTTTCCAACCTTAATGATTCCGTGTTTGCCAGTCCACTGTTTTTGCACTCAAAGTAAGGGCAGCAATAAGAGCTGTAAATGCAGTGGCCAGTCAGGCAGGTGCAGCTGCTGCTGCTGGACATTCCTTTTTATGAGTGTGGAGAGAAATGTGGGCACGTGGACCATCATCTGAGCCTGAGATCCACAGTGTTTAATAACTTGAAATGGTTCTCTCCAAATTGCAGAGACTTTTGCATCTGACTTGTATTAGCCAGTGAAGTCCGTTAGTGTAATTAGTGGTAAGTCACAGTCCTTGCCTTGTCCCTCTCTGCAAATCCCAGTTGGCAGCTGTGGGATCCATCAGCACCTCGGCCCAGGATGTGGGACAGGAGGGAGAGGGTTCCATGGGAGTGTTTGGGAAGTGGCCGTTCCCTGTGCTCTCTTTGCAGGGCTGGAATGGGGTAACCCATCTAAGCAGCTCCTTACGGGAGATGTGCTTTGAGGAACTGGGAAGCTTCAGGAGAGGGAATCCCTGGGGGAGATGGGAAGTCCAGCAGTTGTGGGGTGTTCCTGGCTCTTCCTTTGGTGTCCACGATGCACTGAGTTCATTGCAGCCCTCCTGTGCAAAATAAGCCTGTCCTGCATTGGTGTTTTCTGTGTTCCCTCACCGGGCTTACAGGGGAATTTGGGTCTGCTCTGTGTACATTTCCAGAATCTTCACGGTTGGAAAAGACCTCCAAGATCAGCGAGTCCAACCTCTGATCAACCATCATATCATGGAATGCCACATCTCTTGGGGTTTTGGACACTTCCAGGGATGGTGACCCCACCACTTCCCTGGGCAGCCCATTCCAATGATTAACACTTCCAGTGAAGAAATTTTCCCTAATATCCAACCCATCCCTTCCCTGGCCCAACCTGAGGCCGTGCCCTCTGCTCCTGTCCCTGTTCCCTGGAGCAGAGCCTGATCCCCCCTGGATCCCCCTCCTGGCAGGGATTGCAGAGCCAGAAGGTCCCCCCTGAGCCTCCTTCTCTCCAGCTGGGCCCCCCCAGCTCCCTCAGCTGCTCCTCACGGGGTTTATATTGCAGTCCCTCCCAGTTCAGCTGGTGACGGGCGGTGCTCCTGCAACAGGAGGGAGCAGGGGATGGGAGGGAACACACATGGATTTACATAAATACAGTTTTCCCTGAGGCAGCTTTGTCTAAACAAAGCATTAACTCACACATTTCATACAGTGGGACTCTGTAATGTTTCTGACTGTGATAATATCATCCAAAACCAGGAAAGGAGATGCTGGAAGTTGAGGTGCATCAGTTGTGCTTTTGCCACTCCTGTTTGAGTGTTGAGGATTTTTTTAGTGTGGAAAGTTTAGACTAAACAGGATTAGTTTTCTATTCCGCGTTTGAAAATAAGTTATTTCTGTCCTAAAAATGCTTTCCAAGGGATGGCAACCCTTTGTACCAGTAACTGCCTTCACTTTATACTCATCTTTGGTGATAAGGTGCTATCAGTGGTGCTTCCAAGAAAGATGAGCCAAGAGATAGCCAGACCCCGTGACTCACTCTACAATTATTCATTGGATTTAACACCCCAAAGTCAGTTTGGGGGCGTCTCATACCTGTCCCCTGTGTGAGAACACGCAGAGATGGCCAGATGAGAAACTTGTAGTCCCTTTGCAGCTGTGTTGTGTCACAGGATGAAAGTGTGCGAGATACAGATCAGACCCAGCTGCTGAAAAACAAACTGAAACAGAGAGTCTCACAAAGAGAAGGGCTGCAGCCAGAGTTCATAAAAGGGCTCTATATGCTTGCCCATGTAATAAGCCTTTATTCTCCCTGGCTGGCCCTTTTAGTAATCATGAGAGCAAAGCTGACATCTCTTTCAATAGGAAAGAAGAACATTTATTTTATTCCTAACGGTTTTAACAAACCTCTCCATGATGAATTATATATTTATTGGAGCTGCATGCTCCACAGCCACAAATTCCTGCAGTCTCTTTCCAGCTGAAAGCTCCAATGAAAGACTTCCCCAGACAAAGGCCAGAGGATCTGAGCCATGGGGTTTGTGCTTGGATTAATTCAGTTACTCTGGGTTCTCTGGACTGGAGATTTCACAGACTGGATGAGTTAAGAGTACAGCAAATGCCATTACAAAAGATTAAAAAGTAGTAACTCTGGAGCCACATGCCTCAGCCTCTACTAGATTCCTTCTTTGATTTTTATTTTCTCAATTTTCCCACTACCTATGGCTTAGCATCTTCTCCAGCCTTCCTTCCTTCATGTAACACTGGGAAGTAGATCTAAAAACGCAGCCATGAGGGATGCTGAGGGTGAAGGTTTGTGTCCATGAGGACAGGAGGAGAAGAGGCTTTCAGCCCAACTGCAGCTGATCCAGCCCTGTTTTGTGCTGGGAAACAGGACCTCATAAATAAGATTACACTGGAGGAAGACCTGACACTGTTCTGCGGTTAATGGAAACATCTTAAAAGGCTCTGAATATGGGCCAAGTATGTGGGTCAGTAGAGAAACTGCTATTTATATTTGGACCTGCCTGTGAATACAGTAAAATGTGCAGCTGTTGAAAACACTGCGAGAAGCTGCAGAAAAGGGGTTGGGGCTTTTTTTAGGTATAAAACGCCAAAGAATTTGTCAGGTGATGCTGCTGTTAGAACTGCAACTTTGCTTTCATCTGCTGTGAATTCAGGGGGCAGCTCTGCGAGGGTTCCCTTGGGCAGGTTATCTGGGAAAGGATCTGCTCCCCCAGTGAGTCCCAGCAAGGAACCGAGACCTGAAACATCAGACACCAGAGCGAGTTCTGCTGGGGAGATTTAAATATTTCTACTGGCTTTTGGACTCTAAGAATTCCCTCTCTTTACTTGCTGGCATGTCAGATCCGCTTCTGTTTGGGAAGGTTCCCACATGGAGGTTGGAGGATGTCAGGAATGCTCACAGAGTCTGACTGTGCTGCAGGCGAGCTGTGTCCACATGGAAAACGGGGATTTGGAGAAGTCTGAGTTCCCTGTCCACCCAACACTCTTTGTAAATGATTCTGGCCTTGTGGGGAACATCTGCTACAGAACTTGGGATGTGATCCATCCCTTAGAGAGAGTGGGGAAAAGGTTGCAGGAGTCAGTGATGTGAAAGGGTGTGCGTTACAATTTCCCAGTGGGTGTTTGGGGAGATCTAGGGCTGAGTTCCTTGTTGGAACAGGCTCAGGGCATCAGTGGGAGCCTTCTGGTGGTGGGGGAAGGTCTTTGATCTCCATCAGAGCTGTGGGGGCCTTCTTGTTCCTTATTATAAAAATGTATCACCCTCCGTTCTCTCCTGCGTCCATTGGTGCAGAACAAGGGCTGCTACAGCCAAGCCGGGCTGTAAGTTTATATGTTTTTTTTCTCTCAGTTCTTTTATGATTCAAATCTATAAGAAAACAGCCAATGTGTAATTCTGCACTCAAAGAAATTTACCTTTTTTGCCATAAATGCAATTTAGACAGTAATTGGAGTTTGCAGAGCTTTGAAGGTGCAGCTGGAGAGAAATGTCGAGTACCATGTAGAAGGGTGTAGTTGAGGAAAAGAAAGCGTTTCCAGAGGACACAGGGGCCTGGAGAGGGAGAAACTGGATATGAAACCTTCCAAACAAGGGCAGAGGGCAAGTTTATTGCAGTCCTGAGCAGCCTGCATTGCACTGGGGGCTGGAGCTCATGCTGATGGGCCAAATTCTGCTCCCTCCCATCTCTGTTGCTGAGCTTAATATGCCGCTTACCTGGAGCTGAATGTGACCCTGTTTGCCCCAGAGCTACATTCCTGGCAATTAGATATTTGCTCTGTCTGGAAGGTCTGCAAACAAACCCTTCCTGGGGAGTGGGAACAGAGGAGAAAATGCTGTGCAGGAGAGGCCAGGGCAGCAGAGCCAGAGGACTGGGCGAGCACAGCCCTGGGCAGGAAGCTCTGACCACAGTGGAGAATGATTGCATAATCCTTTGTCACGGGTCTGGGAATGCTGCAGGTCATGGGGACAAAGCCATTTGTTCAAGTAGCTTGACCTGAGGCCTCCTCCAAAGCTGTTGAAATCTCACGGCCTCTCATTCCTCAAAGGAGTAAATCCTGCATCCAAACCAAACACGGGTGGCTCCTTCCCACTGAATGTGGAGCACTGACCAGGACCTGCTTCCTTCTTCCCACTGAATCTGGAGCACTGACCAGGACCTGCTTCCTTCTTCCCACTGAATCTGAAGCACTGACCAAGACCTGCTTCCTTCTTCCCACTGAATCTGGAGCACTGACCAGGACCTGCTTCCTTCTTCCCACTGAATCTGGAGCACTGACCAGGACCTGCTTCCTTCTTCTCCACAGGGTCTTTTGTATCTCAGGGACTTTGCTGCTCTTGCCACAGCATCTTTTAAGCACAGTAGGCCAAGAGGAACTACAAAGTTCAATCTTCCACTCTGAAAACGTCAAATCATCACAGTTTGTGAAACTTTGACAGCAGCAACATCAATAATCTTTGGTGTTTTGGTGGTTTGGCCGAGCCCCTCAGAGCTGGTGTTGTTGTTGGTGTGTTGCTGTCAGTATTTTGTGCTGAACTCTCTAACAGCTGTCTTGGCTTCCTTCCCCACTGAAACAACTGCTGCTTCACAAAGAACACAGATAATTTTGTCTTCCCTGATATTAACAGATCAAGAGAGGCCTTTGCCAATACAAACTCATCTTTTATTTTTACAGTCTGAGAGAGATCCTTGGTAGAATTTGTTGTTCTGTTTTATTCTGTGCTTGGAGACCAGTTGACATCTAATCTTTTCACTTCAAGTGATGCTGAGTGGGTGGGACATCCAGAAAAGGGATGAAAACTCTCACAAAAGAATCCAAGTTAAAAGGATTTTAACCCAAAGGCAAAACAAAAAGCCCTGCATGGACCCAAAATGAAAGGGCTTGTTAAAGGCAGAGCAGAAACAGCACAGTCCTTGTCTGGGCTTTAAAAGGCAGAGAAATGAGAGAGGCTGCCCTGAGATCAGTGTTCATCTCCCACCACGTCCATGAATTCCATGTGTGTGTGTGGGAAGGGGAAAGGCCTCAAACACCAAGTGGGAAGCGCTGCTGTTCCTGCTTTGGAAGGCAGAGCTGGACAAAGGGCTGCGGCCCCACAGCGGGACCTGCTCCTGCTGCTCCACAGAGAGGGACACAGGGGTCCCCACCCAGGTGTTCATGGGGATTGGAAAATACAGGGCTGGGCTAGAGGAGAACTTTGTATTTGAGTTAAATTTTGGGATCTAAAATAGGGACAATATTTGGGGCTTTTTTAAATGCAAACCTGCAAATGCTTAGCACTGGAGTGCTACCCCTCCAGAATGGCCACGGGGATTTCGGGTGGTGAATCTCCCAGTGATTCAGTGGTGAAAAATCTGCTACACATCCAGAGGGCTTAATGTGTGATAGCTACAGACTCTCCATTCCCAGCACTGCCTCTTAAGTTTTACCTTGCCAGGCCATCAGGCAGAACTGAGGGCCCTTCCCAGGGCACTCTCACGTCCACATGTGGTGCCACAGTCACCTCAGCAGGCACAGAGATGCTGCCAGGGCTTCCTCACCTGAAGCTTCTACAGTCATCCCAAAACGTGGGGCTCTTCCCAGATGTTTCCCCAACGTCACATCTGTGCAATAGAAGACCAGGATCTCTGGTCCTGTCAGGACTCACTGAAGGTAACCATGGCTTTCAGTGCCTTTGGGTTTATAACAGTTTTTCATGGACTTCACTGCAAACTGGACAGCTCAGGGGGGCAGGAGGAGCAGGATAAAGAGTTTTCAGCACCCAGGGTGAAAAACTGAGATTGAGGTCAGTAAAGTGAGAATTTCACGTGATCCAGTTCAGGTTTAGAACTCCAAATCCAGGGCTTAGCCTTGCACACATTCATGTGCCTCGTTGTACATGCACACATGTCACTGGTGCATTTAACACTGAATTTACCTCGTGGCAGAGGTTATTTGCCTGTTATTATCTTCTTGGAGTCATGATGGAAGAAGAGCAGCACGGCAGAGGGGGGAATCTGCCAGTTTTGGAGAAGTTAGGGAGGAAAACAGTAACACTTGTCACTCCCACAGGGATAATGAGCTGAACACGTTCGATGAGTAATTTGTTTTTAAAGAATGGAAATTGACCCCAAATCAAAGCATCTGTATCACATTAATGTGTTGTTGAAGAAAATGAAGGTTCATCATTTCAGTTTTCTATTAAATGTCATAAAATGAAATTAAGTGGGGAAAGAATTTTATGTGAAAGATGGAAGAGTTTATTTTTAAGGGATTACCAAAGGGCACCAGGACAGCATCACCTGCTGCCTACCTGGACTGTGTTACCCACTTGTATGGGTATAAGAAGCTGTTTCTTTATACCTGCTGTTATTTTTGCCTGCCCATCACATTAATGTTTATTTAATGGCTGTGTTGGGTAGCAAATAAGTTCAGGCTGTGTGATGTAATCTGTGTCAGGAGCAGGAGGTGCCAGCTCGGGGTGCTGGGCACCATCAGGGCACCCTCTGACTGCAGATTCCACACAGAGGGTGCCCAGAGAGGCTGTGGCTGCCCCATCCCTGGGAGTGGCCAAGGCCAGGCTGGATGGAGTTTGGAACCACCTGGGAGAGGGGAAGGTGTCCCTGCCCATGGCAGGGGGTGGCACTGGGTGGGCTTTGAGGTCCCTCCAGGCAGAGAACCTTGGGAGAAGTGGAGACCTGTCTGTCCTGAGGTCCAGCCTCCTGTCTGTGTGAGGCTCCAGCCTGGATTCAGGCAAGGCAGTGGAGGCACTGCCAGGCTGTTTCTGCTTCAGCACTTCATCCCTCAGGAACAAAAAATGTGCAAGGGGAATTACTGTCCCCTCCTCCCACACCTTACAGCAAATCCTTGTCCTTACATCAAATGCTTGGGCCTGACCTTTCCAAACATAACATGCAAATATTGAGGCTTTTTAAGGTTTAGACAATTCTTTCCAACTTGGAAGAAAGAAAAAACCAATTATAATACTTCATCTGGAAACAGGAATAAGCAATGTAGTTGTTTCTCTTACCTCTCAAACTATTCAGGTGATACAATAGGTTATGATTAACTTGTTCTGAATACTTGTTGACAAGAACTCAGGTCCTGCAGAATAATTTATTTATATATTTCACACCCTTCAGGAGTGTAAGTCCCCCCTAAACCAGCAGGATCCTAAACCACTTATGTGCATTCAAAAAATCTCCTGTGAGTCTTGGAGTAGAGACATCGACTCATGAGAGATTTTAAGGGTTGAGAGGTTTGAAAGAAGGTCAAGAAATTTAAGCCATGTAAAATAAATATATAGAAACCTCTTCCTTCCAAAACCTGCTAATCCAAATGCCTTGGCTCAATGGTGACATCCCCTCTGCCCCTCCTGCTGCCACAGCTCCATTCTCTCCTAAGTCAAAGCTTTGGCTTTAGGCAAAAAATAGAAACAAAAAAATAAAAGCAGCACTCTGGTATGTCTGACTTTGTACTAATATCAGCAAACACAACCTTGAAATAGCATCTGAGCACTGCTCTAGTCCCCAAATGCTGGAATTAGCAACAGTTTTCTTCCCCAGGCCACTGCCAAGAGCAGTCCTGCTACCAACCCTGGAATACACTAATTGCCCCCAGCTGCTGATGGGCAAATAAATGACTCTGGTGAAAAGTGAGGGGAAGGACTTGGGTTTCTGAGCAGGTGAACTTGGACATTTCCAGGCAGCAGATACACACCTGCCCTCATGGAGCTGCTCACAAGTTTTCCTGCTACAGGAGTTTGGGAATGCATTTTATGGGTGGGAATTTCAGGAGGATTTGGGCACTTTGGGCCGTTGTTCAGCTCAAGCAGCCAGGGCAGCTCAGCAGGGTGAGGGGCTCTCCCAGCTGGCACAGCCACTGCCTGCAGAGCCTGAGCTCAGAGCTCAGCTCCATCTCCAGGGAGGTCTCATGGCTTCATGGAGATGTGGGAGGTACAAGGAAGTACTTTGTGAAATCCAGCATTTCAAAGGAGCACCTTTTTGGCCTCTGGGGAGGTGAGAGCACATCCTTGGGAGATGTGTTGTGTATAATGCAGGGTTTAAGTAAATGCTAAATTTTGTTAATTGGTCTATAAGAATGTCTTCACTCAGTCTAAGGAAACAACCTCCAATTGTTAACTTACATCCAACCATGTTTGTCCTAACTGGGATCTGTGAAGGAATTCCAGAGACCCACACGGAGAAAGGTATTTAGAATTTAAAAATTACTATTTTATCTGGTGCTCCCTCAGCACCAGCTGCATAAATAGATCCAGAACATTGCTAGTAAAATGAGAAGGGACAGGCAGGGGGGACTTGGTTGTGTCCAGGTCAGCTGTGGTTGATGTCCTGGCTTTACCATGGTGGGTTCCTTGGGGTGACAACAGAGCCCTGGACCAACATGTTCCCTGAAAAACAGAACATTCCTGTTGTCTTGAGGGACCTCAGACCTGGTCAGAAGGGACACAAATGGTCATTCATTGTTTGACTGACTCTCAGGAGCTGTAAGTCAGTCAAGGTGTTAAACAAGCTGATAATGATAAGGAATGCACGTGGTGTTCCTTGGGCCCTGAAAGAGCAAGGGATCCCTTCTGGGACACAGTCCTTCCACAGCCTCAGCAGGACCCAGCTGTCATGGCACCTAAAGGGCTGGAAGAGCCATGGCTAATGGAAACAGGGCTTAGGTTCAGCTCAGGGAGGCGCATCTAAGCAGCAGCTTTTCCCAAAACTTGAGGAAAGGTCAAAGCACGCAGAGCTGGCACTCTGGGACAGTCCTGCTGCTCGTAACTCCTGTAACCTGATCTGTATGAAGACATTCCCAGCTTGCAGCTCCTTCCCAGGAGAAAGGGAAACTGTTTGGGCTTTGTCAAAATACCTGGACATCACACTTACCCTGTTGCAGACCACTGACACTTTCACTTCTGTCTCTCCAGACATGAAAAATGACTAATTTCTGTCCCCAAAGCCCTCATATCTCTCCAACCTTTGCCTTTATTGCTTTTGGACTTCCAACTCTTGTGAGTCACATCTGCAAATTGCATGAGTTGGGTTTCAGTGGTGACCATCTCCAAGTGGCTGCTGGAAAAATTCACCATTAGTTCATGCATTTTTCTTTGGTCTGTGGTCTTGGTGTGGTGAGCCTTTGACATTTCTCTTTCGGTTTTTAAAGACATTTAATTGTTTGTTGGCATTCAGGTCCATTGTAAGGGTCTTAATCAAGGGTCTCAAATCTGCCAGCTCTGGAAAAACAGACTTCCTTTAATATTGCCCAGAATCCAGTATTTCTGCAGGAGCAGCCAGTACAATCCCAGCTACCCAGAGGGCACACAGGTACCTGGGGAGCTGCAGGGCTTGCATCCCACACCTGGTGCTGTGGCTTCACAGTCCCTCCTGGTGCAAATAACAAAGTGTTTTTGAAACGTGTTGCACCAATTGCAATACCCAGTTGCTGCTTCCTGGCACTTGAGGCATTATTAAGTTGTCCTTAAAAGCAGAAAGATGTTTTTTTAAGTCCTGTGACAGCTCAAAGTGTGGGGTTTGCCAGTGAGGAGCGTGGTTAGGCTGAAGGGCACTGGGCAGCACAGCCAGGGGGGATGGCAGGGACAGGGACAAGCTGTGGGAAGCGTGGAGGTGCTGCCAGGAGCTGCAGGACACCCAGACGGGATGCACTTGCCATGCGGGAGGTGACACAGGAAACATGACGTTTCCCAGAGCGGCGGCGGGCAATGACAAAGAGTGTCCTCTGTGAGCTCAGACGTACAGAAAGCAAAGCATTTTGTCAGCTGCAGCTTCTGACAGAGTGAGGATTGTGGCTTTCTGCATTCAAACCCAAATTCCCTTAATTTGGCAAAAGCGGAGCCGCCGCAAAGAGCTGTCCCAAACCCCGAGCGGGGAATTGACACCGCGCTGAAAACAGCAATGAAATCACTGCTTCCTTCCTGCCCTGCTGCTTTGTGCCCAGCCCGTGTGTGCCAGGGCAGGCTGGGACCACTGATGCTGCTCCTCAGGGGGATGCAAGAGCAGCTTTTGTGCCCAGCCCGAGTGTGCCAGGGCAGGCTGGGACCACTGATGCTCCTTGGGAGGATGCGAGTGCTCCTTTGTGCCCAGCCCGTGTGTGCCAGGGCAGGCTGGGACCACTGATGCTGCTCAGGAGGATGCGAGCGCTGCTTTGTGCCCAGCCCATGTGTGCCAGGGCAGGCTGGGACCACTGATGCTGCTCAGGAGGATGCGAGTGCTCCTTTGTGCCCAGCCCGAGTGTGCCAGGGCAGGCTGTGCCCGCCGATGCCGCTCCTCGGGGAGATGCGAGCGCAGCACAAGCTGCGATTGAGCGGCGGGCGCTGCTGCGGGTGATTTATGGCCCGCAGGACACATTCTGATGTGTCACGCTGCAGGGGGAAAGCGGAGCGGGGCCGGGGTCATGAACAAAAAGGAATTCGCTTATCCAATTTCCGTCTCTTTCTCAGTTTGATTGGAACTCGCAGTTGTCAGGCTGTGTTTAAGTCTCGTCTCTACCGACGCCTCCCGAGCGGCGGAAGGTCAAAACCAATTATTGTTTTGCCTCCAGGGACTTTCCTTCTTCAGAGGGACCTTATAGTGGATATTCTTTAAACCCTTTTCCTTCCAATTAAGGCAGCAACTTCCTCTTTTAGACGGTTTTGCAGGGGGTGGGGGGACAGTAATGGGGAGACTGATAGATTTATCAATAGCCCTGAAAAACAAAGCCTGTATGTCTCAGGAAGTTTGAAGTCTAATTCCTTTCAGTGACTTTTCTCACTCTGAACTTTAAATCTGTCGTTTCATTACACCGGGAATGGAAAGCCCCTAATTTTCCCAGGCTGCAGATTTCCTCTGGTTTTTAACCCTCACATACCATGTGGATTTATGCCTCTGAGTACCTGCTGTTGGAGGTTCTCATGTAAATAAAAATGTTGGCATTCTCTTTTTGGAAGGGATTCACAGCTTTGTGGGTTGGAAGCAGCTGGGAGAGGCTGTACCTGTATCAGCAGCTGTAGTCTGACTAGTCATGAAGAAGCCTTCCAGATCTTTGGGGTGGAAAGGGAAAATATCCTGTGATAGCTTTGGAATTTTTTCCCTTTCCTTTCCATTTTGGACAGCCTTGTTTTCCATTTTATTGACAGTATCTCTTCTGCTCCAATGCACTGATACCACTTAGAGCCTGTGTCAGCAGAGGGATTTTTTACAACACACATATATCACAGCCTGCTGCCATTATTCCTTTATCCACTGGAGGAGTTAAATCCTTAAATTTACTCTTTCCCCTCGATTTTGCATGTACCCTTTGCTGTGGGAAAGGTGAGCAGCAGAGCAGACAGAAAATAATGTCTCCTGGAAGAGCAAATCCGGTGTAAGGTCAGGAGAGGGACAGTGAGTTCAGGAAGCTGTAATTGGGTATTGCAGTTGGTACAACACGTTTCAAAACACTTTGTAATTGTTATTTGTCCCAGGATGGACTGTGAAGACACAGCTCCAGGTGTGGGATGCAAGCCCTGCACCTCCCCAGGTCCCTGTGGCTGGGATGACATTGGCTGCTCCCACAGGAATACTGGATCCTGGGCAATATTAAAGGGAGTCTGTTTTATGGGGCTGGCAGATTTAAGACCCTTCATTAAATGCATTCACAGCTTCTCTGAAGAATTGTGATTATAGGCCAGCTATGGCCTTGGGGACTGAGAATGAGGACAGAAATTAGGAAATGTGAGTGGTCTCGGTCTGCCGCAGTCTGGTCCGTGAGGTCCTGGCCTGGCCACTCCAAATGCTTCAGCCACTTTTTGATAGATCTGCTTCAGATGTTTGCTTCTGGAGGACTCAACTCACTCCCTTGACTGTGTCACCCACAGAGTGAGTGTGGAGGGGGTGGCTGAGGTGCTCAGGTTCCCCTCCTGGTTGCCTGATGGGGCTGAGGAGTGCCCTGTCCATCAAGAGCCTCTTTGCACTTGGTTTATAAAGGGTTAATCTGTTATTACTGTCTCAATCAGCCATTCCATACCCAGCTGAATAAGTCCAGGCAGTACTGGTAAACGACTTGCAATTCACTGTGCCAGTCTGCAACAACGTGGGTACGACAAGAGTCAGCCAGGTATTAATCCTCTCTAAAACATTTATAAATAAAACTTGAATCCCAGTGTGGCAGGAACACTCCTAGGTATGACTGAAAGCAGAGGTGCTGAGCCTGAGGTCACAGCTGGGCACACATCACAGCTATTGGTTGGAAAGAACAATTCCCTCCTTACCCAGAGCAAAGAAACCCATCCAGGTCTAATAATAACCCGCTAATCTCACCCCGCCGGAGCTCAACGGAAATTTCCTTCGCAGCTGCTGGGAGAGCCTGTCCCCAAAGAGGGCTTTTCTTTTGATAAGGTGTCTCCTGTCCCAGGCTGCTGACCCAGCCTGAATCAGCACGTCACCCCGGAGAGCAGGAAGATCCCAGTCTCCGCCGCTGAGTCACATGAATAACTGGAATAGTTCCGCAAAGCAGAATTAATTCCCAGAACCTCTCCAGGCACACGCTTTGCTCCAGCGTTACTTTACAGCTCCGGGATGCAGTGGAAAGGACACTACGGGTATTTTTAATTGAGATAAAGCAGTTTACCTGGCGTTAAGAGTGTTAAACCTTACAAGTTTATTGTTGACACTCTGCTGCTTCCAAGAAGATTTAGGAATAAGCCAGGACATAACAGAGCTATTAGGGTTAAGCTCAAATCAACTGTGCAATGACTCAGAGCTTGTAGTCCTTTCAAACCAAGTGCTGGGGGGAGAAGCTGATCATTATTAACTATTGAGTAGCTTGTGGTTCCTGCAGCCTGTTCAGCCAGCAAACACATCTACGGAAACTCTCCGGGGTTTTTGGTCTATTATGCTGTGACAGAAAAGTCTGATTTACAAGAAAACTCAGATTTACAAGAAAAATCAACAGCACTGCTATTGTGGTTTAGCAAAGTCCTTAGACTGGAAATTTGGGCAGAGCTATGAAATTCTTTACAGAACCTTTCAGTCCCAAACCCTGTCGATGCTGCTGATGTGTTAGAGAAATGAACCGGTCTGAAACAGGGAAGTAATGAGAGAAGCCTCTGTAGCAAAAGCAGGATCCAGGAATTGCTCCAAAAAGGGGACCAGGGTAGGAGGATGCTGGATTAGGGAAATAGGATGGAATTGAATCATAGGAAAGCAAGTTTAGTGGTTAATGCAAATTTTGAGAGTTTTTCCTTTTAAGATGTATTTTGTTATCTGAATAGTAACACTAAGCTGACCAGGCTCACAGCAGAAACACCACCTGCACTTCCCCCTGTTGCTCTGGGATGGATCACAGTGCATGCAGGATAACTTGGTGGCATCACCACCAGCAGGGACTGATGGCATGGCTGTGATTTCTGCCCTCTTCTCACTGTTCTAGGAGGTTAACGTCAGAGTTTGTGCCATTTCTCAGAAAACCTGGTGTGGTGTTACTCTGTTGTTTTCAGCAACCATCACAAAAGAAAAGTTCAGAGTAACTGGGTACCATTCCTGAAGGGAGCTCCGGGGCCAGTGTTGGGAAGTCTGGATGTCTGTGCTTTGTGTTTTGCCCACAGTGATGCTGTGCCACTTGCCTGGGCTCCAGGGCAGTCCCTTTCCCTGTGCTGTGTCCAACATGAACCCACCAATCCCAAAGCTCTGACATCTGTTGCTCCTTTGGAAGGCAAAATTTGTGATAAGGCTCACAAGAAAGTAAACAGCCTGGTAGCCATGGGAACCTCATCCCATTTTTTCCTGTTTCTCTCTCTGCCTTTCCTGGTGGATGAGCTGGTGGAGTCCAGCTGGAATGCAGCCCAGCAGACACATCCCCAGCCCAGCCACACACGGGGCAAGCCTTGTCCACAGCCACCAGCCTTCCCTTCGCAGGTTCTCCCCACAGGGACTCATTTCAGTCACCAGTTTTTTCAGGAAGAGCAGTCCAGTGTCTCTGCAAGGGTCACTGTTCATTCCCTGCTCCTTCTGGCTGTGGCCAGAAAATAACATGGAGTAGCATATGGTGACTCATATCCACGTGACTCAGACCCACATGACTCAACCCTTTCCTGCCATTCCTGCATCCCAAGCAGGTGGCCTCATCCAGACGGTCTACAGGGAGCAATCCTCGGCCTTTGCTGTGCTCCAAGGCATGGCCTGGGAGAGCAGGAGCTGGGACAGGCCAGTGCCATGCCAGGGAGGCTCCCAACAGTGACCCAGCCTGCCAGACCGTGGATCAACGTTGGGCCCTGCTCCTTCTGGGCTTGCAGCAGAGCCCAACCTCTGGGAGAGCTGTGGGCAGGGAAGGCAGCAGTGCAGGCTGGATTTGGTTGTGGGACAGGGACACCAGAGCAGTGCAGTGCCAGCAGCCTGCTGCTCCAAGGGCTCATCCACACAGGAACACCTCCCAGACCGAGGGGGTCACAGGCAGAACAAGGATAGCTGTGATTCTCAGAGGTCATTGGATGTTTTTGTGCAGTGCCCAGAGCTGTGGGGGCCTGATCCATCCTTGCTGCAGTTCAGCTGCCAAACTTTGGCACCCCACTGTGCACTTCAGGTCGCCTGGACATCCCTCACCCCGTCCAGGTCCCTGCAGGGATGTCCTGTGTACTCAATGTGTCCTTGTGCACTTCATCAAGGCTGTGCATAGGACACACTTGCTGTTTGCTGCCCATAAAATTCCCCCAAATTTGATTTCCACGATTACGTTTTCCATCAAAGGGCACTGCCATGAGGGCTCAGCGCAAGGATTGTTGGTGCTGACAGCACCTTTCCTCTTCATTTCAGTGGGTTCAGAACCAGCAGCCAACACCTCCACTGTGCCAGCAGCAGCAGCAATGCCACAGACTGTGCTCAGCTGCCCTCACAACCATTGCCTTCACAAAACTCTCTGCTATTTTGTGGGGCTGCCCAAGGATTATTATTCTGAGGATCCAATGAGCACCTTCACCCAAATGAAACCAGTGTGTGGCTTCATCGCTGTCCTAAGAAGGAGTTAGAGGAGTCCTAAAATGGCTTTATTCTTAAGGAGGGCAAGGTTAGGGTAGAGATTTGGAGGGAATTCTCCCCTGTGAGGGTGCACAGAGAAGCTGTGGCTGCCCCATCCCTGGAAGTGTCCAAGGCCAGGTTGGCTTGGAGCAACCTGGGACAGTGGAAGGTGTCCCTGCCCATGGCAGGAAGTGGAACTGTATGATCCTTGAAGTCCCTTCCAACACAAACCATTCTAGGATTCTATAAAACTGTACAGCTGCTTTGTGTGCCACTAATGCCATATTTTGTACAGAAGGGTTAAAGAAATATGTACCATGGTTCTGTTCAGATTTGCATTTGATTTATTTCCTCCACAAACAGGGGGTTGATATCAAAATCATGATTTTAGGGCTGCTTGGCTTGGACAGAAGATCTGGCTGAGCAGTAAAGCTCAGTTTCTGCTCCAAAATGGAGCAGGACAGGTATGTGTTATGAGAAAGCCCCCAGAGTGCAATATTTAGTGGAATGCTCCTTCTATAAAGTTTTACAACCAGTTTATAGAATTCCACAGAGTAGATTGTCAAGATGCAATCTTTATTATGTTCCAGTCCAAATCTCTGTGTGGCTGCTCAATATGTGCCCTAAGTGTGTCTCTTGATGGACTTGTCCCTGGTCACATGGGAAGTGCGTCATGCCAGGATTGATCTCATCATTGGATTATCCTCCTCGTTAGCACTTTGAATCTCTGTCATGCACTTTGAAGTCTTTAGAGGAAGAGCTTCATGGGAATATTTGAAGAGCCTGATTCAGTTCTTAATTGGACTGACTCATGTTGAGTCACCAGGACATCCATTAGCTGCACCTCTACAATCCAACATGCAGATTTGCAGTGGTCTGTGAGGGAATCAGACACCCCCAGCAGCTGCTGAGATTCCATGGGATTGGGATATCTGCTTCCACTGCAGAAAGTGCTGGTTCCTGGTGCACCAACCAGCTGCCAAGTCAGGCAGTTCCTCTGTCCTCCTGACACCCTGGTGGCCAATTTGGGAGCTTTTGAGAATGGTCTCCTCTTCCTTGGCTCCTCTTACACTCAGAGTCCCCCACACCCACCCCTCTCCGTCCTGCAGGAGCAGAGTTAACAACTCCCTGAGCATTATCCTTTGCATTTCTAGGAAAGGCTTTTTTGTCCCTAAGTGCTCCTTGAACAGAACAGCTAAAAGCAGTGAGTAAGGCACCTGATGACTAAAACAATTTAGATTGTGGGAAGCTGCAGGATTTGATGTTGAATAAAACTCGAGTGGGATTCATTTCACTGAACTCAAGCCTTGTTAAGTTAAACAAGGCACATTCAGCCTAAACAAGGCACCCAACTCTTGATCTGTTGTCGGAGGGGACGAGTAGATGCTCTGAGAGGTGACTCAGCCTGTCTGACTTGGTTCTGCTGGGCTGAAATGAGCTGGCCTTTGAAGTTGCCTCCTAATACCACTTCCTAATGCTCAGCAAAATATGTAGAGAATCTGGAATGGGCAGTTTATTGATGTTAAACAGCTAAAGCTGGAGAAGATAAAGCCAACACTAATACACTGCCATGTGCAGAGGGCCAGGGATCACAGGGATCACAGGATGGAAGGTTCACAGGAGTCACAGGTTCTGTGACTCCATGCATGTCAGCAGTTGTTCATTTAACCTTCTTCCAGACTGCCCATGTGCTCAAAGTGTCTTAACAACTTTCTTTTCCTTTATGGGTGGTGTTTGCTGCAGATTTTTGGCTCATTGACACTTGTTTCAGGTGGAAGAAAGGGAGGCATCTAAAACATAGTGAATCTCTGTCCTGTAGGTCTCTTTTCTAGAGGGAAACATTTGCTTCATTCTGCAGCAACAACAGCACAGAATGGATGGCAGAGGAGGGAATTAGCAATCCCAACTGTAGGATAATGAAGGGAAAAGAATGGGGACACTCAGTCCTAAAATTAAACTTTGGCAAACTTGGCCAAACCCATTTGTGTGTTCTGGACCCACCTTACCTCTCCCTGAAGGTGCAGGGAAGGATCTACAAACCCTGGCAGCATTATGGGCTGCTGAAATTTCCATCATGTGGGACAAGACTTGCAAACATTTGTTTGAAAATCCCTCCAGGGTGTTTGCAAACTTGAGGGTGAAATTCTAATGCTGCATCCTCACCTGGGGTGTGATTTTGCTTTTTCATTTTGAAAGATTAAAAGTCTAAAACTAAGAAAATGAGCTCTGACTTAGACTCACTAAAAAAAGCCCACAAAACAATGTAAGGGATCTGTGACAACTCTCTCTGAGCAGCGGAGGGTTTGACTTGAGAATAACTGTGGGCAATTAAATATTGAAGGTAATGAGACTATTTTCTTTGTGTTTCTTACGCCATTTCTTGGTTAATTATATCATACATCTGTTGAATATGTAAAACATGCTGCTAAAAATGTTCCACTTCTAAAATTAATAAAAATATGTCAGGGAACTAAATGTGTTCTGAATAATACTAGAAATGTTACAAATAATGACGACTATGGAGCCAAAGGCCTCCTCCCACTAGTGGAAATTACCAGGGATGAATAAGAATTGTAGGATGACAACTGTAGTACTTTAAATCTTTGCAACACTTCACACACCTTCACCCTGGAGAGCCTTGCAGCAACAGGGGAGGAGAGAGCAGGAGCTGACCCCGTGCTGTGACGTCAAACAGAGCCCTGCCCGTGACTTCAGCAGGTCTGGGATCAGGCTGGAAAATTCCCTGAGGCTGAACTGGGTGTCAGTGGCAGGATGAGCTCAGGCTCCTGCGCTCCTGCTCCCTGGGGGCCATTCCAGCACTCACCTTTTATCATGGTGGGGACTGGATAAATCACTCCTGCCTTTAACCTTCATGGTATTCCAAAGTTTATAGGGCCAGAAGTTTGGGAAATAGCATTATGGCCCTTCCAGCCCAAACT
>JAOXXN010000120.1:27971886-27986726 GCA_026770055.1 Myrmophylax atrothorax
CTGGTAAAGGGACTGGAGCTGGACCAAGGGTTGGACTTGATGATCTCGGAGGTCTTTTCCAACCCAATCCATTCTATAAAAATTCTCTGAAATAATACCTGTGATCCTCCTTGTGAGGGGGTCCAGTATTGTAAGACCAAAATAAAGGATAAATGTTTCTGGGTAATACAAAGCACAGAACCAGATAGAAGTAACCCTTGGGGTTACAGTTGGGGAAGATTTGAACCCTCTCATCCAGGGGTCTGCCTGTCCCTGCTGGTGCTAAAGGTGAGTCCATGACCTTGCCTGGCAGTGCTCACTGAGGCCATTCCATCTTCCTCATCCAGCCCTGGCCTGCTCCATGTTCCAGGGTTGGCTTTTTAAATATTCATGGCATGCCTGGTAATTTGCAGATGGACAGTTTGCCCATTGTCCTGTTATTGATCAGCCTTTTCAAACATTAATGAGCTTGGCTCTGTAGAAATGCCCTGGGAGGGAGGAGAGGAGGTGAGGGGGAAGGAAGGGAAGGGAGGGAGTGACAGGAGTGACAGGGAAGAACAGCTTGTTGTTAAGGCAGAGCAAGTCTTACTCTGTTTGTTTGATTTTTCTCTGTGTGAGTCGCTTTGTTCTTGCTCTGAACCTCTTCAAATGCAATCTCTTACAAGTGAGCAGTAAAATAGTCTCTGAAACTGTGGCTTTTCAGAGCCAGTAAGAGACTGGCACTAGAGCAAGTCTAGTGAAAGTCTTTCCTTATAGTACTAATTAAAATAATGATATTTTTATTGTTGCTGAGAAGTGGCAATTTATTACTCTGTTACATTTTAGGTGTCTTGCAACCTCATTTGGCACTTAATCCACGTGGGTGTTGTGTTTTTCTTTCCAGTGCTGCTGGAAGTCATGAAATTCAGGCATTTTGGGGCAGTGAGTTTGGGTTTTTTAATTTGAAAATCTTCCAAACCAATGTGCTATCCAAACCCTTGGTAACAGAGCAAAGGTGTGCCCTGCAGAGGGGTTATCACTGCTGTGGGTTTGACCAGCTTCATTTTTGAGACCCTTCAGCATTGCAAGGCAAAAAGCTGTGGCTCAGAGTTCCCAAAGCAGTTCCAGAGGGTTGTTGGTTCCACAGGTGGGACCTGAGTGAAGTCACTGGTGGCAACACTTGGCCCTGTGTCCATGTTTCACGTGCAGCTCAGCTCTGAGCTTTAGAAAACAGGGAAAATAAACATTGCTGGGTTTCTGCCACCTTGATTTTTCTGATGGTTTTGTGCTTCCTGCCTCACCCAGGACCGTGGATAGTAAAAAGCTGTTCAAGAGCTCTGAGTTCAGTTTTGAAACCCAAAGAATTGTTGGGAATTTGACGTATTTTCCATTAGAAGTGTTAAAGAACATGGAATTTAAAAATGTGGAGAGTTTGAACTTGCATTTTTAACTTGTAGCTCATTTTCTGTATTAGTTTGGGTGGTCCTTGCATCTGAGTTGTTATCCAGGTGTGTTTTGTGTCCTTTCAGGAGGTTGTCTCTGGAATTGATCCTGGCCTGATCCGAGGGATTGGCTTTGATGCCACCTGTTCCCTGGTTGTTCTGGATAAGCAGTCCCAGCCTTTGGCAGTGAACTGTGAAGGTAGGACTGCCCACAAAAAATGCTCTTTTTACTGTTTTAATTCCACTGGAGAATTAATTTGGGGATGAGAATTGCTTCCTCTTTGGCATCCTGAGATCAAATTCATTCATCTGGGCTCAGGGAAGTTGCTTCTTAGGGAAATCTGTGCTCATTTTTCTTTCCTGCATGGTTTCTCCTGATCATGGCTTGTATATGTGTATAAATGCCCATCCATTGGCTAAAGGAATGCTAAAAATGTCAGTGTAGTCCAACTGCTTGCTCTGTCCTGGGGCTGCAGGCAAGAGGTTCAGTTGGGTATTTTATCCCACTGCTGCTCTGTCTTTGGGGCACTGATAAACTCCAGAAACTGTCTCTGACCTTCTCCTAAAAATCTGGTGGGATTTTTTATTAGTTTTTGAGTTGATGATTCAGAAAACTCAGAGCCTTTGATGCACTTTTTCCCCCAGTGAACCCCATTTAAGATGAGGTTTGTGCTAACTCGGTGGTTACAGGGACAATACTCACAATTCTGGGTGTGTTCCCTTTCTGTTCTCAGATGTATTTGTAATCCCCTTACCCTTCTCAAAAGACCAGCTTTGCCCCCCAAAACATCCTTCTCTACATTTAAATGAGATTATTTATATTTCAGTTTGGGAGTCTCTTACAATCTGTTCAATGCCTAATGATGTCTGGGGCTATTTTGGTCTGTTGAGTCAAATTCAGTTCTTATTTTTTATGCTCTGATATCCCCATGAACTTTTGAGTTTACACAGTGATGGTGTTAAACAAGAAGACAAGAATTCACTGAATACTCAAATGCCATTGAAAGTCAGTCACTTCAGGCACTTTCACAGTGGAAAGTTGTATTTCAATCAGCTTTGGAAATACTGATGTGCCTCACCTTGTGCCTCGTGTTGGGCTGTGTTTTCAAGGTGGTGCAGGAGTGGCTCTGCAGTCTATTTGGCCTGAGGGGACTCTGTTCCACCTGCCTGGCAGGTCCTCTGTAGGTTAATTGTGGTGAAGTTCTCTTTGCTCCTTGTTCTTGTTGTGCAGACTCGCCAGCTGCTTTTTCCTTGCACATCCAAAATAAAAGCATTTCATCACATTTTCCCCCCTGAAACTCTATTTCTGAAGGGGATTAGGGCAGTTCTCCTCATCACCAGAAGAGGAAAGAGGATCCCTGTGGCTCTCTGGCTGACTTGCTGGGTTAAGTTCAATTTTCAGCATATTTGTTCAGGTTTTGTCACACCTTTAGTCCTTGGTCACCAAAATGCTTCTGAATTTTTTTAACTAAATGTGTGAACTTAGTCAAGAAGTTTGAATTCTTTGGTTGAAGTGCATCTGTGAGGGCACAGTGTGTCAAGGTGCTCACAAGCCTGAGTGGTTTCCCACCATTCTCAGTGCTCAGCATGTCTTACAGTTGGCTCAGGTTTTATTTCCACATACCTGGTGTGGATTATTAAACAGAATTGGAGTTTTCCATGCACAAGTGTGAAGCAGCTCAGAGCAGCTCCCAGTACTGAGGTGGGGTGACAGCAGGCCCGAAATAATCTCTTTTCCCCCTTTTTTGTTCCCCCCAGGACAGAACCACAGGAATGTCATGATGTGGATGGACCACCGTGCAGGGAGGCAGGTGGAGCACATCAATGCAACCCAGCACAGGGTGCTCAGCTCCGTGGGGGGAGCCATGTCTGTGGAAATGCAGCCCCCCAAACTGCTGTGGATAAAGGAAGTGAGTCCATTTTTACCAGGGATTAATGCCCTTCTTTGACTTCTGAGAATGAGCTTGCTGAACTCCAAGGTGTGCAAAGTAAGGCCGAGCTTAAGTTGGGATTGAAACGTTTTGAGGTTCTTTTTTCCTCTCAGTTGCATAGGAATATATTTGATTTAATTGAAATGGAGTGTTTCCTGATAGAACAGGACAGGCAGTGCCTCCCACAGGGGGGGGATGTGATGGCTGTGGCTGCTGGCAGAACTCTTCAGATCCAGGGTCAGTTCTGTCCCACCAGGAGGAGATGAACCCTCTGGAGGGGAGGGTGCCCTGTTCATTCTGTGCAGCTCCCCCTCTGCCTCCTGGGTTGGAATGCTGAGTGTTACAGATGGCACGTGGCCTCTTAATACCAACTGTCAGATAAAAGGAGAGACACTTGCCACTTGAATTTTTTGTGACCTCCTCCAGCCTGGCTTTTCCCTTTGGCCTCAGTGATGTTTGCTGTCATTTTAACAAAGCCCAAATGTATTTGCTGCCAGGTTCAAGTATTCAAAGTCTCCTGGCCTTGCAAATATGAGATATCATATCATAACAAGGTGCAGACTGGGGAGAGTCAAAGGAATTAACTGGTAGAAGCAGGTACTGACAGATTAATGATAATGAGTGTTGATAATAAAAGAGGAATATCCATCTCCTATTTCTTCCCTCCTTGAGTTGTGGGCATCACACATCAGTCATTTTACAGTGATAAAATGTAAGCTGTAAAAGCCTTAAACAAACCCATTGAGTTGAAAAATGTTTATATTGCAATGTTTGGGATATCAGCACCTGCCTGACCAGGAGAGGTCAGATTTTGGGGTGCCCAGAGTGCCCACCCAGGGCTGTGAGTGCCTGCTGTGACCTCCCAGCCCTGACACAAGTGCTGTGATTTAAAGGGCAGAGCATTGCAGGGCTGGTCCCCTCCAAGGGCAGGACACAGAATTCATTGAGCCTGGAGCAGGGGTGGCCTGGCAGAAAGTGTTACAGCACAGGACTTGCTCAGATGCCCCTTTTCAGCCCCTGACACACCAGCTAAGGAGATTATTATCCTTAGGAGAGGGTTTTTCCTCTTAATATGTGCTGAGCTGCTCATAAGACAGTTCCTGCTGAGTCCTGAGTGGGCTGGGAATGACTCACCACTAAACTGCTTATGCTGGTCCTGCTTAACTTGGGCACCTCAAGAGCATCTGCAGCAGCACCTGAGCTGGGGACAGGAGCAGTTGCAGGAACAGTTAACCTTCTGAGCTTTGAAGAGGCACAGGATGGAGTGTGGTTGCTGCTTCTGTACTTGTTGCAAAGTAGGAGGGTGAAAAGAATTGTATGAGGAAGGAAGGTTTGTTTTCAGTGCCAGTGCCAGCAATGGATCTGTGGATTATTAACACTGGGGCTGTCAGCAGAGGGTCCTGGTGGGCCCTGGCAGCTCAAATTCAGCCTTGTGCAGTGCAAGTGTCCTCACTTTCTGCCAAGGAAGACAAATGTTCCAGTAGTTTTGAATGTCAGGTTCTCCACATGAGAGTTACACCAGAGTTCACACATAAGTTGTTGCTCAGTGGACTGTCTTGAACTGGTCTACAGATATAAATTAATGAAGTTTTTTCAGATTCTCTGTTATCAGCCTTTTGTAGATGAATAAACTGTGACACAGGTATTAAAAGTATGGTCAGGAAAACAACTTGGAGAATGGTTACCTAATGTGTCCTTCCTATTTTTTGAGCTGTATCATCATTATTTTCTGTGTTTGGTGTATTCCCCTCCTGCTAACACTGCACAGTTCCCAGAGATTTTGCTCTAACACACCACAAGTTAAAAACACTGTTCTGATTGCAGGATTATTTCTTGAGCTGGTGATAATGCACAAGCTGGCAAAAAGAAGTTCAGTTTGCAGATCCCTTGGGAGAGTTGCAAGATTAGCAGGTAGAAAGAAACAGATTTGTTTTATTTTGTCCTTTTCAACTGAGGCTCTCAGAGTGCTTTGAAAAGTGAAAACTGGAATTCCCATTATGCTTTTACTTCTGGCTGCAAGTGGTGCAGCACAATCTGACTTGGGGCAGACCAGGAATCTGTTTGACTCATTTTTGGTCTGATTAGTAGTAGATTTTTTTGCTCTATATATTTAGCTGACTTTTCTGTACCCAGCTTTTACACCAGCTGTGTAATGAGTTCCACTGTCTCCTGTACTTTGTGTGAACAGGTATCTTCTTTTTCAAACAAGCTCCTAAAATTTCTTTTGACTTTCTCTTCTTGCAGTGTATGAGATGGTGAACTCTGTCATTCCCTAGACATCATCTCCATGCCATGGACCACAGGGATGTTCTTTTCCCTTTTCTTCCCTACTCCTTTCTTACTCCTTCTCCCTCCCATATCCCTCCCAGTATCCCAGGAGGTTCAGGCAAACAGTGGGTTGGGCACATTGACTGACCATGATCAAAACTGGCTACACCAAGGTGTGTCCAGAAGCTGCTTTGGCCTTTGTCCCTCTGGTTGGTGTCACCTTTCTGGAAAGCCTTTGATGGAAAGCTTGACATGGCACAACAGGCACAACACATGGATGTTTACAGAGAAAACAAAGCAGAGCAAACCCATGGCCAGGCACTTTGCACAGTCATGCCCCAGGTCAGCAGAAACAACCTAATACATGGAGAGTCACTGTGGACTCTTGCTTTGAATTCCCTGGACCTCATTTTGAGCTCCCCAGGAATTTCTTGTTTCTGCCATGAAATGTTTGGGCTGTTTTCCCTCTGTACCTCTTTGCCTGGGGTTGGTGCTGTGCACTGGTCTGGGCTTTGCAAAGGGGAAAAGGACTGCCTTATGTCTGAAGTTAAATAATAAAGTAACCTGGTACTAATAATTATGAACAATTTATAAATCCATTGAATTAACCAGCAGAGTCAACTTTTGTGTCATGGGCAAAATGTTCAATCCTTGTCTTTTAGTCAAACGCCATGTATTTGTAACAATGAACAGCATCTAATTAGGAGGATCTTAAGATTAGTCCCAGTGAAATATGTTCCTTTCAGTGGATCCTCAGTTCTTTGGAACTCTTAGAACTGTTTTCTTGAGCTGCAAAGTTTATTTAGGCTGGCATACATATAAATGTTTGGTTTGGAGTCTATTACCCAACCAATTAACATTCAAGCTTGTCCTTGGCTTTTCCATGTCCCACAGTTTGTGGATTCAGCCATAGGACAGCACAGTCCTGCTAATACAAGACAAGTTGCACAAAAGTGACTGTTATCTCAATTGGTTTGTTCAGAGTCATCAGTGGGACTAATGATTTAGGAGGTTAACTCGATGCACTTTTGGAAGTCAGTTTGTAAAAGTACTGATGCTGAGTGACCATTTGGACTGTTGTTGTGCCAACTGTGTGTACATTGTCACCAAAGCCTCCCTCTCCCTTTCCATGGTGCCAGCCTGGCTCTGGAAGGCCACACTGGGAGATCCTGTTGTCTCCTGTTTTCCCCTGGGTTCTCCTTCCCAACTGCAGCATCCCAAACCCTGCCCTGTGTGAGGAGGGGGCTGACATGGCTCAGCTCAGCAGCACTGGGAAGTTGGGAGCCATCAGGATGTCTCTCAAAGGAAGTGAATTTCTATTGCTTGAAGAATTTGCCTCCAAGCAATTGAAAGTATTTCTGAAGAAAATGAAGTTTTACTCTCAATTAGTTGCAGTAGTGAGAGGGAGGAAGATGGAGAAAGGATTAAGGTGACCTACAGGAAAGTTGGAGAGGGACTTTTGACAAGGGCAAAGTGACAGGACAAGGGGAATGGCTTCACACTGACAGAGAGCAGGGTTAGAAGGGACATTAGGAAGAAATCCTTCCCTATGAGGGTGGGCAGGCCCTGGCACAGGTGCCCAGAGAAGCTGTGGCTGCCCCTGGATCCCTGGAAGTGTCCAAGGCCAGGCTGGAACAACCTGGCCTGGTGGGAGGTGTCCCTGCCCTTGGGAGGGGTGGGACTGGATGGGCTTTGAGGTCCTTGCAAGCCAAAGTGTTCTTTGATTCTCTGGTGACCTGACTGTGCTTTCCCTTGTCCCTGATGCTGTTCCCAGAGCTGAGGTGGGGCACGGCCTCACTCCTGTCACCAGTGAGGTGGCACCTCTGTGACAGAACCAGATGCTGGTCTTTGTCTCTTGGGACTTTCTTGTTATGCTCAACTTGCATTTATTTGAGGAAGGATTTACTCTCATCTGCCTCTTCTTGGCTTTATTTTCCATGCAATGCATTCTGTTTAACATTTCCTCCTTTGCAGTAAGAAATGAAGCTTTGAAGGCCACAATGGGCTCTTTGAGACCTTATGTTTGATTTGCACTTCCTCACATTCAGTGTAGTTTGATCAGTGCTGAATCGTTTCCCCCTCTGACTCCTGGTGGTTAATCTGCATGGCATTAATTGGGTGCTCTGTGATTGCAGGTGGGTGTTCCTGTGGCCAGGCCAGCCCTGGAGTGGAGTTTGCCTGTCAGGCCCAGCTGTTGGCAGTAAATGATCAGTGGGGCACTGAGGGCAGAGTGGGCACACCTGTGGCCCTCTGAGGAGGAGCTTTTTCTGCTTCTGTGGACTGTGGGTGGTGAGAGAGGCCGTTCAGTGTTAAATCTGTGGTGTAAAGCAAAATAAATACATGAGGTTTTTTGGAAAAGCTGATTTGTGTGGATGCAGCCAGGTCTGACTTTTGAATGTGGTCAGCCAAGTTAAGGACACCAAGTGTAGATGAAGTTGAAATAAAGAGCCTTTGACAGGTATTTGGAAACCAGTTGGGACATAGTTCTGACAAAGTCTTCCTGAAGTGAGTGAGGTAAGTTGCAATGTCAGCTTCACTGGGAAGGAAGGGGGGTCTGTGAAAATAGCTGATTAAATTCACTCCTTTTGCTGTTACTTCCATAGATTTCTTTGGTGTCTGGAATTCTCTTCCCAAACATTATTGCAGTGGTTCTCCCGTGGTTACAGGTGCAGTTTTTGCAGCAGGTTCTGCTGTTTTGCAGACTTTGGTTAAGGAATTGGATGTTCTCTGCCTGAGTGAGTGTGGAGATAGTTTGGGAGGTGGATGAACTGAAAATACAGGTCCAGGCTCCTCCCCTTGGGTGTTATTTTGCTGCAGGTGTTTGTCAGTCCATCATATCTGTACAGCTGTCTGTGCTGTGCAAACCAGCACTGGAGCACACAGCAATGCCAAAGCTGCAGGGAAGGCTTTTCCAGCTCCACAATTAGCCTGTTGGGATTTTCTTTTTCCCAAGAGATAGTAGAAGGAAAAAAAAAATCTTGTTTACTAATTTCTGACTGGAAATTTTATTGTAGCTTGTGCCAAAAGGAAAGGATGCATGGTATGTTTTCCTCATGGTAATGACATTACAGATCAGCTTTTCCTGAAAAATGCTGGTCCCATCAAATCAGAGATGCTGGAGCTGGTTCTAAGGGGGTTGCTGGACTGGGAGTGGGTGTTTAACTGTCCCCAGATGGACTCCAGTGTTCTGTGCTCTGCTCTGTGGTACTGATGGGCAAAGAGCCTCCCTGTAGAAAAAAAAATATCACTTCCCACTGTCTACATATTATTCCTCTGCAATTAATGACTAAAATCAATAGCCTGAGAAGTTTTTCCCCTGGCACAGTGGTCAGTGATGTGTCTGTGTTGCAGTTCACATCCTCAGAGCTGCTGTTTGATCCGGAGTAGTTCTTTCTGTTCCCCTGGGACTTGCAGCTCCCTTGGGATAATGTCAGGAACAATGAAAGCATCTCTTTGCCTGGCTGTGGAGGGGAGGGTGGTGGATGGACTGGCATCAGCTTGGCAGCAGCTCCTTGCCTGGTGCAGTTCCCCTTCCCTCCTCCCTGCCCTTGCAGTGGCTTTTTGTCCTGTTGAATGTGAGTGAATGTTCTTCCATTAAAATCAGCAATAATTTCTGTGTGAAGTGAGGATGAGTCCAGGCTGCTGAGTTTGGAACTGAACTCTTGTTTAGAATTGTTTATGGATGTTTCAGCACTGTTATCAGAACCCACCCACAGTGCAGACACACATGGGTGAGCCACGCTCAGGGTGCCTCTGGTGCCTCTGCATGTGGCTAAGACACATCTTGCCTTGGTGGTCTTACTCCAGGAATTTACATTCCAAGCCTCTGCTCTCCCCCCTGTTCCTGAATCTGATAATTCAGTCAGTTCATCTTTACCAATCAGAGGGCAAGTGGTGGTTGCAGAATGGATCCCTTTGCAGCCCAGGCTCTGGCAGGGCCAGAATTCCTGCTCAGGGCCTCCCTTGGAACACTATTCCATGGTTCTCCTTCTTCCTTTCCCACACTGTACATTTGCTTTCTGTCACTGCCTGACTTCCAACCCCATCCTGCAAATTGCCTGGGAGGGGGAGGCTCAAACCTGGGAAAAGCAGGTGGTTCTTCAGTGATTTTTCAGGTTTCTTTCTGATGTTCAGAGGACATAGATTTGGACCTGATGTGGAACTTGAATGCTCACATGAGCTTTTGCACTAAATGATAAAACATTTTTCTGCTTCCATCTGTCCCTCCTGGTTTTAATCTGGATTTCTGACACACCACTTTGGGATGATTTTGGGGGTTTTGGGGTTTGGCTGATGAAATTTAGACCAGTACACTGTTAAATCAGCTGTTGCTTCTGGCCCAGATTTAGCTGATCTCATGGCCCACAGGGATCTCCTGTGAATCTGCCTATGGTGGCATTTCAGATCATTAGTTTAGTATTTAATCTCTACTAACAATAACTAAAGTCAGGACAACTTTGGTGTTTGTATACACATTTTACTTCTGGGGGAAAAAAGGGTGTTTTAAGATGGCTGAAGATCCCTCATCCCCCAGGATAACTCTGCTCAGAGCAGAAGTCAAGGGTTTCCCGGACAGCAGGAGACCACCCCAGCAAAGCAGGAAAATCTGAGTGAGAAAACTCAGTTTTTCCAAGGAGAATGTGCCTCTTGGTGTCTCCAAAACATTCTCTTGGGTGCTGGAGCTGATGTGAAATTCTGTGTGTGTATTTTCAGTCCAGCCCCTCATTGTCCTGGATCCTCCTTGTCTAGGAATGTTTAAAGACATTGCACTACGTAATTCTTGAACTCTTTGTCCCCAGGCATTTGGGATTGTCTGTAACAACCTCCCAAAATTATCCCGTGGAGGTAGAGGTGTTAAAACAACTCAGAGCAGTCAGAGAGCTGAAGGAAAGGGACTCCAGGAGTGCCCTGGAAAGCAGCAGGACTGTGGGAGCTCCTTTGCAGGAGAGTTTGGAGGGTGAGTCGCAGCATTGGGAGCGTTCCCAGATCTGCTCCACAGTCCCTTTAATGTGGGCACAGACTCCTGACTGTGGGTGAAAATAAATTCGAATTCACTTCAGGGAGTGTGGAAAATGTGGGGCCTTTGAGAGTGTGTGGGAAAAGCCCCACGATTTTTGTCCTCTGTGCTAATTAGTGATGACCTGGCACCGAGAGGGCAACAACTGAATCATTGGGATGTTCATGAACAGCCCCTTTGGACTGTCACTGACTCGTGGATTTTGGGAATCCTTGGAGAAACAGAGTAAGGATCCAAGGAGTATCTTTGGTGAAGCAGATTTGTTTGGGTAGGACAGTTATTCTTAATTCAGTTTTTCTGATTAATAACCAAACTACTCCTGTTGCTTTTTGAAGATTGTCAGTGTGTTAATTGCACTTAATGGCTTTGATTAGCAAAGTAATCAGTCTGGATGGCCTTGGGACTGAACTGTGGAGCTCCTTTGCATTCCCACCTGAGGTTGGGTTTGGTGTGAGGAGCAGCCAGTTGTGTGTGTGGGATGAGCCAAACCCCAGTGGGGGGAACAGACACCCCAACGTTGTGCATTTCATGTTAAAAGGTTGTAATTGGAGCATTCCTTTATTGAACTCAATAGAAACACAGCGAGTTTTAGAAGCTTTTGAAGAATGAAACACAAAGCTAAGACAGATCCTTTGCATGATCCAAACTAAGCAAGATTTTGTACTTTTGTACTTACCCAGTTGCACTGTAGTTTGTGGAATTCATGGAGGCCTTTCCAGTAATTTTCTGGACTGTAAGATTTTGGTTGGATATCACATAGTATTTGAATTGAGTTACAGAACCACAGGCTGGTTTGGGTTGGAAGGTGCCTCAAAACTCATCTCATTCCACCTCCTGCCATGGGCAAGGACAGTTTCCACTGTCCCAGGTTACTCCAAGCCCTGTCCAGCCTGGCCTTGGACACCCCCAGGGCTGAGGCAGCCACTGCTTCTCTGCCCAACCTGTGCCAGGGCCTGCCCACCCTCCCAGGGAAGGATTTCTAGAGCCAAATACTCTCTTTAGAATGGAATTATGTTTTCTTTTAATTCAGCATGTACATTCTTGATACTGCATGGAATTAAATCTTGCTCCAGAAGACCCCAGGCAGGACTTGTGTTTCCAGTGCTCTTAAGAAGTGAGAAAACTTTGCACCTTTTCAATGATTTAAGAAGCTGGTGAAGGTTTTAAAGCAATATTGTCTCCCTGTGCAGGCCCAGTTGTGCCCCCTGTGCTCTGCAGCACTGACTGCTGTTTGGTTTTGGTGTTTTTGTTTATTTTCATGTGCCAAGCTCAGAGGTGGCTGTTGAGTTCTTGCTTTCTGGGCCACCATCTCTCTGCAGAGAATAACAGTGAAACTCCCTATAAATCAGTCTTGGGAGCAGAGTTTTGAGGAGTTTGGAAATGTCCAGTGGCTTTTTGCAAAGCCACTTGATTTGGAAGCTTTGTGCTTGTGCTCCCAGAGTTTTGCCTCCTTCCTGTGCTTATAATTAAAAAACATGAAATTTAAAATGGTAAATTCTGGAAAGCAGAGTGTCCTTCAAGTCAATGTTTTTTTGGGGAGGTTTTCTGTTGACTTGGAGGCTGCTCTGAGACGGAGCAGCTGATGGGGAACTGAGAGAGCCCAGTTACTGATCTGAAACTTGGGCTCCATCACCTTCTCATGGGAAGCTTTGCTTGAGATCAGCCTGTGGTGGGGCCAAGGCTCAGTTCTCCAGGCAGGAAATCAGGGAGTGGAGCAGACAGAGGATGAGCAGAACAGTTGCCTTGGAAGAATTGTCCTTTTTACCTAAATACCAGGTTTTAATTGTGTTAAAATAAGGGCAATGGTCATACCTGACCATTAATATCTGCATTTCTAAACGTGTTTTTCTCAGAACTTGCCAGAATCCTGGGAGAAGGCAGGAGGCTTCTTTGATCTTCCAGACTTCTTATCCTGGAAAGCCACAGGTGTCACTGCCAGGTATGTTCATTCCAACAATGTGACTGGGCCATCCTTGGCTGTTTCCTTCTGAATGCTCTGCTTTAATTCCCTGTGACTGGACTTGCTGTTCTGTGCATCTGTCTGTGGTTGGGTCTGCCCCAAAACATCTTGAAACCATCTCCTGCTTCCATGTGATTCCTGAGCACAGAGTTCTGGGAGCAGGGGAGTGCACAGCCTCAGATAAATGTCAGTTAGTTGTTCTTGTGCCCCATCTTGCAACAGAAATGTGGTTGCTGTAGTTCTGTGAAATGCACTTTTAATAATTCTTTGAAATCTGGGTGGGTTTTTTTACAAGTGTATTGACTTTTTTGAGATTTGTTAGGAAACACCTCCCTGCCATGGGGGAGTGATCTGTAAAAATCTTGTTTGCAGTGGTCACTTCACTGTAAAATAACTCTATTTCTCCCCAAAAACATCCAGGAATACTTGCTGAGCAGGGTAACGAAACCCTCTGAGAGAACCCCTTAAATATCTGGGTTCAAGTGATGTGTTTTTGCAGATAAACAACTCCCTGGGAAAAGTGAGGGACTATGTTATTGATTTAAAATAAAGCCTTATGGACTTGCATGACCAGCTGCAGTTCACAGTTATTTCCATGGCAGTTTCTGGAGCTGAGTCTGCAAAATGCAGTCCCAGATGAAAACTGGTCACAGGATAGTTTCAGTCTCTCTGGAAATGAGTATTCCTTTGCATCAGACACAGTTTTTGAGTTATTTGAGTCCTCTCTTCCTCCCTGGTTACTCTTCATGATGGACAGCTCTTGGTATAATGTCATATATTGTATATTCCCTGCATTGTTGTAGAGTCGTTATTCAAAAAATTCTGGTTGTTTTGGTGAATGTTGGGAAAAGACTTTCTGGACCAAATCCTCCCCCAGCTTTGGTTGAGAGTCTTCTATTTTGGATAAAATAGTTCCTTGTCCATCCTCCTTTGCTGCCTGAATGTGCTTCCCCAAAATTAAGCCCATTGTTTTGGCTCTACTGGAATGTCTCACGGGGCAGCAGAGCAGGGAGAAAAAGGCAGGAAAATAAGGATGAGAAATGTTTTACTGGACTCAGACCTGATTTTTTTCCTCCCTTTCTCTGCTTTCCCCCATGCACACCTGGTTTTTGGGAATTGCCTTGTAGTTTGGTGAAGTAAAGGAATTTGTCCTGTTTATGCTCATAATACAAGGGAATTATGAATTTATCGAGTCTGAGATTCTTCCCACCTTTTCTCCCTCTGAGCACAAAGAAGTCTATTCATAGGCCAAGACTGTTACTCACAGTGAATCATACAGAACTTGGCCCTGATAAAAGAAAGATTCATTTTTTTAGACTTTGTTTTGGTGATGAGGATTTTACCAAAATAAATGCCATTTCAAAAGGAAAGACCTTGCTGCTTTAAATTTTGAACCTCTGAAACATTTTGTATGTGTTTTTCATTTTAAAACTCTGTAAAGTCTTTTTGCCTTCACTGAAGTCACTCAAGTTGTGTGTGAGATCAGAATGGGACAGATTTGAAAAGCAATGCTTGATGTGTGTTTCTGAGTATGGAATTGTTGCCCTTTCCCCTTCAGCTCTGCTGGCTTGAGCTGCCTTATTGCCAAGGTGTGTTCCAAACTATAATAACCAACCAAGGCTTCTTTCCTCAAATATATTCTGAGGTTTTTTACCTACTGGCTTTGACGTTGCTCTGCATCTCACTGAACTGAACAACATCCTCCCATCAGCTCCAAAAGGATAAGTTCCAAAGTGTTGATTCCCATTGTTCTTGGAACACTGTTGCCTGTAAGACTCCATATTTAAAAGACTTATTTTTTATTATTTCTCCTTGATGAAAGCTCACTGAGTTTTTCTGAACAACCCTGACTATTCTGCTTTAAAAGTGTTGCTGACAGCTCTTTAGTTCACAGATTTAAAACTGTGGAACTTCTCAGCTCTGCCCCCCCAGGATTGCAACGAGTGTTGGCTTTGCCACTGGAATGGCCAGTTGCCTTCTCTGAGGTGCTGTGGAGGGGACAGAAATGCTCTGCAGGGGCTCAGCACTTTGTCCCTGTGGATGGGACTCGCTGCCCTCCCTCCCACCACCTGTAACCTCTGAGACCTTCTCCTTTGCCTGGTGTTTTGGGTGCAACCGTCTTAATAAACCCTGAACGCTCCCCTGCTTTAGTTACAGGCCACTGTTCTGGATGGAGAGTTCCTCCCCGGGGGGGGGGCCCCTCTGGAGCCTCGGGGTTCCTCCCCGGGGGGGGGCCCCTCTGGAGCCTCGGGGTTCCTCCCCGG
>JAOXXN010000120.1:28002219-28012530 GCA_026770055.1 Myrmophylax atrothorax
GATCTGGTAAAGGGACTGGAGTTGGACCAAGGGTTGGACTTGATGATCTCAGAGGTCTTTTCCAACCCAGTCAATTCCATGATTCTGGAAAGCTGTTGATTTTCAAGACAGGAGCAGACAATCCCTGGGTGAGCTGTGGCTGGAACTGGGGAAGCACAGCCTGACCTGCCCTGACCCACAGGGCAGAGCTTGGGGCTCCTGCCGAGCAAACACTTGTGCTCACCTGGAGAAATCCTTGGGGTTTGACACTCTGGGGCTCATTCCCTCAGGTGTATCCAAAGCACAGGGCACTTTCTGTTCTGCATAATAATGCTGAAACCTGCCCTTAGGGAGAGCATGTGCTTGTTTCCCATACCATTTATCTCACCTTGCCTTTTGCACAAAGGGAGGCGTTGCCTTCATTATATTGAGCCCTGTGATAAAATCACAGGGAAGCAGCAGAGTGTCCTTCATTCCTGAGCCTGTGGAGAAGCAGTGAGAAGCTTTCTGGACCAGTGTGGGAACCAGACAGCAACCACTTCATTCCTTTATCTCCTACACTGCACCTGCTGGAGCCTCCTGGAAGAGTTTGGCTTCAGGAGGAGACCAAAGCCCCCAAAACAAAGCCCCTCACTCCCTGCCCAGGAGCTGCTCCACAGTGTTGTGTGCTGTGAAAGTGCTTTGCTTCCTGCACACTGGGAAATGGGAATGGGAACATTGTTCCAATGGGAGTTTGGGGGATTTGCTTGTTTTAATGAGTGTTCGGTGTTAGACTTGGGCAGAGCTCTCTGAATCAGCTCAGCTTTGCTCTGCTTGGTTTCAGTGAGTCAGGACAGTGTAGATCCACCTGCCAGGGAAGTGATGGTCAAACTGCAGCTGGAACGGCCTTGGGTGGTGGCACATTCCTTCCTACAGGTCCCAGGTTGGCACTGGTGGCAGGGCACCATCCCTGCCAGGAGCCCTCAGGTGGCACAGGGGCACAGCTGGCACAGACTCAGTTTGGGGTGTGTTTATAGTGTTGCTCCAGGATCCTGCCCCATAAGGGAACGTGCTCAGCTGCTGGAACTGCAGCCCCAAAGGAGGGAATTGGTGTGAGTGCCTCATTTGGCCAGTGTGTGCCTCCAGGAGGCAGGGCAGAACTGCCCCCAGCTGCCAGCAAGGAATTTGAAGCAGTGGGATTAGCTGGGTTGTGGATTAAGGAACTCAGACTTGTCAGATAACCCAGGTAGGAGGAGGTCGAGAGGAGACTGTACATGCTCAAAACCTCCTCCTAAAAGTGAAAACAAACCCCAAAACCTGACAGCTCTGAAGTAATTCCAGTGGAATTTCCTTTCCTGTTCTCAAGCTGGATGTGTGTCTGCTCGAGGTTTGCTCAGCTCAAACACAAGGGTGTATTTGTAAAGAGAGAGAATGACATTTTCCTCACACATCTCTCCTAAAAGATTAGCAGGCTTTGAATCATCATTTCCTTCCAACCAAAGCAGAATGTCCCAAGATAAAATTAGCAAAATTGTCTTACTGTAACAAAAGTAAATGGAGTTTACCAGTTGAAAATAGGCAGAAAAGATACAGGTGTTTTTTTTAATCTCTGGTGAAATTGTTATTGCTTTCAGTCAGTGGGAACTGTAGATGAATAGTTACAACTAAACTTCTTTTTTGGAGTAGCTTTAACTTTAATGCCCCTGGAAATACTTATAGGAATTATCTGAGAACAACTTCTTCAATGTCCATATTTCTTTATTCTGATAAACACACTCTTAAACATCACTTTTAAAACTCCTTGCCCTTTGAAAATATATTTACTGTAATCAGAGTGGTGCTTGTGGTTGCAGGGAGTACATTCCTCTTGGTTTCAGTTGAACTTTGCACATGACCTCATTGATAAGGGAGACCCTCCCATCTGACCTTCAGGCTCTGCCCCAAACCTGCCCCACGTCTGAAAATTCCCAGGCCTTTGGCATTTTATGTTTCTCAGAGCAGACCAACCTTTCAGGGAATCCACATAATGAATTGTTTGTGGTCCCTTCTGTGAATTTACTGAGCAGGTTTCTGGAGGTAAAAGAGTCTTATCTGGAGATACTAAAAAATGTATTGCTCCATTAATTTGCCCAACAAGAGCAGAGGATGACTTGTGTTCAAACCCCCTCTGAAAGTGGTGTGCTCTGCAGGCATTAGCATTTGTCTGCTGTGCTGAAAGCACATGATGAGCATCTCTTTGTGGTATTATAAACCCTGGAAAGACATTAACAATTCCTTTAAAATTTCATGTCCTACAGACCTCTTTGGGTACTGGAGCAGATATTCCATTTGGAGCAAAACGCCTGATAAATTTTCACCACAGTCTTCTACTTCAGGGGCTACTTAAGGGACCAAATAATGATTTTTTTATTGAATGGTGATATTTTATGCCAGGTCTGTTTGGGGTGGGAGATGGTGAAGGTTGTGCAGGTGCTGCAGGGTGGGCGTCACTGGGCTGACCTTCCAGCCCCAGCACTCGGCAATCCCTCGCCTGGAACTCTTCCCTGAACTCCAGGAATTTGGGGACCTGATGTTTTCATGGTCCTGCACACTTTTGTATGTCCTGAAAAGAAGGATCTGTGTAATTGGAAGACTGGATGTTTTTTTCTAATGCTATTTCATTTGCAGTACTTATTAATAAATTGATAATACACAAACCAAATTACTTACACCAATAATTATATTCCTGCATGTGCCAGCATCTCTTTCCTTATACAAAGCTAATAATGGCACTGCATATCTCACTTTTTACACTTAAATAGCATCTGCTTAGGTTTTGTGTTTTATCAGAGGTATTTTTAATACTTGGAAGTTCTATTCATTTCTTTACATTTAGCCTGAAAATGGGAGCTGGAGTCTGGGGTGGGAGAATTAAGTCAGTATTAACTTAATGGCACAGCAGCTGTGAAGGGAATGGTCAATCCATTTGTTCTGCCAGTTTTCTGTCTGTCCAAGGCCTTTGATGCTCTGAGTATATGAGGGATTTCCTTGAAGGCTGAGAGAAAGGGATGATTTTTTTCAGGACAGATTGTAGCTGCCAGTTCTTCATAAAGCTGGATTGCAGCAACAAGCTTGAAAATAAATGACTCTGCAAATGGTAGAGAATAATAAGTAAAGGGATTCTCTTAGCTGTGAGACACCTTTCTCTCTCTTTCTTTGGTCTTTTGCTATCCCCAATAAATTACAACACATTACAATGTCAAACAAAACTAAAAGGATGAATCAGAGGATATTTACACTTACATGCTGTCAAAATCCGTGGAATTTACAAGTGAAGAGTGTTCCAAATATGCTAACATATTTCTGGCTCCTGTCATTTCAGTCTGTCCAAGAGCTGTAGGAACTGTAAAGGAGCTGAAACTGGCCCAGTGCAAAGAGGTTTTCAGGTGTCTCCTTCCCCACAGCTTTGGGTGTTATTTTGTCATACATAATTCAGCTGTGAGAAGTTGGGAGGAGCTTTGCTCAGGAGAGCTTCACATTCCTGTGATTTCTGCTTTATTTTATACTTTTTTTCATCTTGAGGTCACTGAATCACTTGAATAGTTGAGGTTAGAAGGGCCATCTGGAAATGATCTAGTGCAGGTCCCCCTGCTCAAAGCGGGACCTCCAGCGGGTTGTTCAGGGCTGTGTCCTGTGGAGTTCTGAGTGTTTCCAAGGATGGAGACTCCAAAACCTGCCTTGCCCACCTTTCCCCAATACAATCATTTGTGTTTGGTTGCAGTGCCAGTTCCTGTGTTTCAGTTTGTGTGTCACCACTCACAGTGGTGCCCTGGGAGGGGTTTTGCTGCCTCCCCTTTGCTCCCTCCCTCCCCCAGGTGTTGATGCACACACAGATGGGATCTGCCCCCAGCACCTCCTTGCTCTCTACTCTCAGATATTCTTCCTCCTTCCAGTGACTGTTCTTCAACAGGCTGAGCTCTGGTGGCTCAGGTTTCTTCCCCGTGTTGCCTGGGGGACATTTCCCATTTCTCTTCCCCTGGGAAAGGAACCCTCACTGCCCCTGCTCATCCTCAGGGTGGGTCCTGCTGCCGGGGGGGCCTTTCCCCTCCTCTCTGCTGCAAGAAGTGAGGAGGGAGCACTGTGTGCTGCCCTCAGACAACTCACAGTAAAACTTTAGATCTTTCAAAAAATAACAACAAAGAGATTTCCCACTGTCCCCTTGTCGAGTTCTGGTCTCAGACTCAGTGGTCTCATTTTCCTCGCTCTGGCAACTCTGGGGACTTGTGAACTCTCTAGTGGGGAAACCAGGAGCTTTTTCTGTGAATGTCTGTTTTTAAATGTCACAGAAACTTTGAGCCTGTTGTGATTATTTAATATTCAAATTTCTGAGATATTATCCCTTTCTTATTTTTCATACAGTTCTAAAAAAAAGAAAAAAAAGACATTTCTCAGAATAGTTCTGGGTCATTTCTTCTTTTTACCTGACTCTGCCTCTCCCTGGTCTGGATTTGTTCTTCATCTTTTTTTTTTTGGCTTCAGCCTCATGCTGAGACAACTTTTCAAAGTGCTGTCTGCTTTATGAGTCAGGATTCACAAAACCAGAAGGACTATTTCAAACAATTTGCCGACTTCCTCCGAGTCAGAGGCGTTTGGACTCCGTAAAATCAATGTTTAAGTAGCTCGAAGTGAATCTTAGAACCAATCTTGATTTTATAATTTCCTGTGATGGAGAACCCACTTCAGACTTCAAGGTTGTTGATTGTTAGTTGCTGTCATGCCTCAAAATGAATGAATTAATTGAAGGGCACACTTTATTTGTCATCTGAAGGTTGACTTCCTCCTGCTGCCTGACAGAGCAGAGGGACACTGCGATTCCCTGCGTTCCACAGAAACACTGGAGGCTTTCCCCAGAACTCTTGGGCGACCTGTGCAACTTGTCAGCCCTTGTCAGTGCTTTCCTGACTCATTTCTGAACCCTGCACAGTCCATCAGTGTCTCTCAGGATGGGTATTAGAGCTGGATGCTGTGGGAATGTGGGGGGGAGGAGGCTTGGCTGGGAGATTCAAACGTGTCCTTTCAGTAACTGAGAAGGTTATTTTTGGCCTGTCACTCCTTTCAGTTCTTTCAGTTCTTCAGTTTCTTTGAGGAGGAGGAGTTGTTATCACGTGAGTTATTAAAAAACATCCAGTAAACCCCAATTCTTTTAGGTAATAATCTGTAATTCATACAAGCTAAATTTACTGTGCAATCTTAGTGCCCTGTACCAAACCAGAGCTACTCTGAAGGTGTGTCCTGTCATCTGCATGGATCACCTTTGTATTTAGAGAGAGTCTTTGGAATATTGTACTGTAAAATGCCAGAAATGGAAATTACCAGCTTGTTGATGTTACTGTTTGCAACAAACAAGCGAGATCAGGGAGCTGAGTTTGGATGCAAATACTTTGCATTTGGGTCCTTAGGAAGACACCCAAGTGTGTTGTATCTCTTTAGGAAGACACAACCTGTGTGTGTTGTGTGAGCAGTGCCAGGACATGGTTGTGCTGCACTGGAATCCAAACCTCAGTCACCTCCATCGTGGCTTTACTCACGACCCAGTGATGCAGAATGTTTTCTTTTCTTCTTCTCTTGCCCTTTAGCCAGGAAGGCTTGTCCTTTATCCACAGAGCAGCTCTCTTTCCTCGGGCTGAGGAGGCCAGGAGTCTTTGCTGAAGTCAACACCAATGGTCTGCTGACCAATTTACTGTTCAGCTTAATGAACCAGGGGCTGCCTGCACACAAATTGCTGGGTTTGCCAGTGTTTTGCAGCCTGAAGCACTTTAGACTGGAGGTGGTGGAGATGCAGTTCAGCCAAAGGCACAGGCTGGATGGGACACTGGGATGGACAGGACCCAGACTGAGTTTGCCTCAGGCTGCTGGGGCACCTCCTGCAGACAGAGATGGGTTTGAACTGAAGAAAGCCAAAGTGATTTTCTTCAACCAACCGTTTTTCTCACTTTTAAATTAACTAGCCCATAATATCACATTTTGGTTTGGTTTCCCTCCATGAAAATGCTGAAGTCTTTAACTGCCAACTGGGAAGTTTTACGGGAGAGTATTTGCAGGTTAAAAAAGCCCCCAGTCTCACTCCTTCTAACATCCTTCAACCACCATGCACTCAGTCCTAAGAAAAAAATTAGTATTATAATTTTATAGTCTGCACCATTATCCGGCCTCCTTTTTGATCTTAACACTATTTTGGCTACTCAGCTGAGTTAAAAATTCTAGAAAAGCAGCCCTTGCAGTTAAATGTGAGTGTTGTAGGTACTTGAGAGAGGTGTTTGACACTGTATTGTGTATGAGATAGGCTTGGGATGATGTGTATTAGTTCTATTATTTGCAGACTCTTGGCCTTGTGAGAATTATTATAAAGGACAGAAATTGGAGTTTGTGCTTTGTAATGAACAAAACACCAAGGGGGAAAATCCCTTAAATTAGATCCTTTTCAATGGACAGTGCTTCTTGTTACTGAGTTTTCCTTTGATTCCTATTTAGCACTGCTTTGTTTAACTAGATAATTCTGCAGTGCATGTTTTGTATCACTTATTTAGCAGGATATCTGGTTTTTCTGTGGTCTTACTGTCCAGTGGGGGGGGCTGTGAAAAGGGGATGGGATGCACATTGGGTTGGGTTTCTTTCTGAGGCTGCTGAGATTTCAGCAAGGGATTGATACATCCAAACTTCCATTTGCTTGTGTCACATTAGTGAAGAACAGGGAAATCTCCTTTGGATTTGATTCCTTCTGAATTTTGGAGCCCTTACGCAGCCAAATACAAGATGAGAAGCTCTTTGGGTGAGTTCTCAGAGCTGAGTCAGTTGGGCCCCCGCTGTGCTCGGCTTTGTGGGTTCACAAAGGGCTGCATCCCTGAGCACCTCGTTCTGTTAAATATTAGTGAGCAGTACAGTGAATTTGGACCACTGAAGTTGGCTGGAGATGCATCATCTGCCTCGTGTGTTGTGTCTGGTAGAGCTGGTTCCCGTGGGACCCACCTAGAGAGGCAGAGGGTACCACAGAAGGTCTTTAAACAGAGCTTGATCACAGCCAATTCTGACAGAAGGCTTCGAGGAAGGATAAAAGAGGAGGAAGGGATTCAGACAGCTTTTTCCTTTTGTAAACGCGCTGCTTTGCAGGGGAAAAACCAGCTGGAAATAGCCTGTCTCGTCCCAACTGAAAGGCTGTGGATTAAGGCAGTGCTTTAGTGAAACAGCTGCGCGAATGTGAAACAGAAAGTGCCGCAGACGCTCCGGAGGGGCTGTTTGCTCAACGCTGAGTTTGGGAGTCGTTGCTGCGAAGGTAAAGGAGTCGCTCAGGAGACTTCTGTGAACAAAGGACCTGATGCATTTGCTTTGGCAGGAGCCTCGAGGAGTTTGGAGCTGCTCAGTGCCTGCTTTGTGCAGCCTCCTGCCCTGCCCTCCCTGCATTGTCCTGCCCTCCCTGCGCTGTCCTGCCCTCCCTGCGCTGTCCTGCCCTCCCTGCCCACTCCTCCAGCTGCTTTTCCCCTGGAGGTTGGGATCAGGGCTGGCAGCACCTGCCCCAGGTGCTGCTGTGTGGCTGTGCAGTCCCTCTGTGTTTGGAGTAGCTGTCCCTTCATTTCTAAAGCCACTGTGTTTTGCTCAGATGAGACCCTTCCCTCCCTCCCAGTCTGGTACTGGAACACAATCTGTTTCAAACACTATTTTCTGTGGTTTTTATTTTATCATTTAATAGCTCGACACCTACAGATTATGAGCATCCTGATGCTCAGCTGAGTTTTCTGGTTTTTCAGTGAAGATGAAACCACGAGAAGTGCAATTCCCCTGCCAGGTCTCTGCCCATGTAGTTCAGTGAAGTCCATCCACACCTGCTCACTCCCACTGGTGTAAGTGGGGAAGCACACTCTTTGGTTGCAGACAGAGTGGCAGTGCAGACCCTTTTGCAGAGCTCCTTGTGGACACTTTGTGTGGGTGCAGCAGAGCTTCCATTGACCTGTGGAGCTGGGAGGGTGAAGCAGAGGGGCAGAGTGAGAGTCCTTTCCTTGTGCACCCATTTCCTGGCACCCCTTTTCCACTCTCCCTGGCTGTTGGGTGACCCAGGAGACTCCCCTTTGCAATTCTGTCTCTCCCCAGGTTGTTGGGAAGTGCTTCCAGTCAAGGAATGTTTGTTCAGGTGTACTTTGACTTCTAAAACAGACGGGGCAGACTCTGCTGGTAATTAATTTTTTTTAGATAGGAGATGATTTTGCTGCATTTTCACATCACAAGAAGCACATCCCTGCATGTTCTCCCACACTTGGTGCCCGTGTGGGAATGGCAGTGCTGCTGCTGCTCATTCTGGTACAGAACCAGCACCAAGGGAACCCAGAGGCTCATTTCCTGCTGCTGCTGCAGAAGGGAGGATTATCTTTATCTCTGAAATTGCTCCCTTAATGCTCATTAACTAGAAATACAGTAATTGAGAGGCTGGTAGGAAAGGATTTGTCTAATAGTAGCCCTGATCTCTAAACCAGAGTGGAACTACATAATAATTCCACCCTGAAATGTTTGACTAGCATGACTGATGTAAACAAGCCAACCGTGGAATGGAGTGTCTGGAAAGAGGTTTTATTTCAGATTAATTTCATCTCATGCTGTATATCCATCATATTTGTGTTCTTTCAGGTCAGGCAACTGAGTCTGAAGAAAAAGATGTGGGTTTAGCTGCATGAACTCTTTTGAACTTCTTCTCACCTGCAGGGTCTTTGAATGTCAGGGGAAGCAAAAAGCTTTGGTTTACTGGTATTTTGCTCTAATGTCTTAAAAAAAGAAAACAGAAAGGTAATACAAAATTCTCTTAAAGAGAAACATCCTGCACTTCAACTGATATTGAAAAAGATAGCACAATGTTTTGACTTTACAATAGTAATTAATAAAAATAGACTTTTTTTTGCTGTGAGGAGATTATTTAATGTAATCCTTCCTTCCATAGAAGATTAATGGTGAGGTTTGGTTGTTGTTCCCAGTATTGAATATAAACCCAAACTCAAGTGCAAAGGTTTTGGCTGTACAAATTTCAAATTTCCAGGGCAAGATGCAGCCTGGCATTTCAGGGGCAGTGTTGTGTGGCTGCCAATGGAACAGAAACTCTTGGACAAATGGACTTCCCACTGGGAAGTTGGGTGTGCTGTGTGATCCCAGAGTGCTCCATCCACTGCATCCATTGGGAAGTGGGCAGAAGGGGAATGTGACTTCCTAAAGTGGAGAACCAACATCAATTACAGCAAAGACAAAGGGACAGGTAAAACTGAAGCCCTGTGGATTTAATGCCATAATGTTCTTCTCATCTGACAGATGGTACAGGTTGGTGCTCGTGGGCATTAGTGTATCCCTGATATGATAAGCTATTGCTCTTAATTAATGTCTGTTGTGGAAGGTGTTTTATGTCTTTTCTACCCATCAGAATGTGCTTTAGGTGTAACATTCTCTATAGAATTGACCATGAAAATGGGTTTGTATTTTAAAAAGGAGTTGAGCCCTCTCTGCCAGATGTGTTGAATTTAGTAAATGCTCCAGATAATGCACTGAAAGGCCTGGCAGAGGCAGGGAGACTTCTGGGAGCTGCCCCTGAGCCTTTCTCTGCCTCCCACCCCCAGACCTTTAGATAAACAGTGCAGTGTGTGCCTTCCCAGGAGCTGCTGCTCTCCCTGGTTATCAGCAGCCTGAGAGGAGGCTCTCGGGGGGGTGTCCTTAAATTCTGATAGTTAATGAATTTAGTTTTGCTCTTCTAAGCTCTGAGCAGCCTCTGTTACCGTGATTTAATTATGGAACAGTCTCTTTTCACAGGACAAAGTTGGATGTGTGTTATGGGCAGTGCAGGCAGGACCTGCCCCTGGGCTCCCTGGGGCCAGGGCTGGCAGGGAGGGGTCGTGTTCTTGCCTTCTCCACACTGCACAAGGCCAGGCAAGGCTCAAGAAGGGATTATTTCAGTCTATGAGGAAATACAGCTGCAACAGGAGGAATTTGCTGCTTAAGCCAGTTTCTTTTTCAGAGTTTCTGTTGCCATAGCCACGTTATTCCTTGTAGTAACTGCTGGAAAGGATGGAAATGGGAAAAAAAAAACCTTGGCCTGTTGCTTGTGCAACAGGTGCAGTGTCCATTTGTGAGCATGGACTGAGCTGAATGTCCCTCCCATGGCCAGAGTGTGGCTCAGGGAGCATCTGCCCCAGGAACCTGGGCCTTCTGCACTTCACACCTCCTGGGAAGGTGCCAGACAGAATTCCATTGCTGTGGCTGGATAGAATCATAGAATCACAGAATCAGTTGGCTTGGAAGAGACCTCTGAGATCATCAAGTCCAACCCTTGATCCAACCCCACTGTGATCA
>JAOXXN010000120.1:28031930-28046856 GCA_026770055.1 Myrmophylax atrothorax
TATTGCTATGACCTAAGTTTGAACCAGAAACCTAGAAATGAAACATTCTTGGGTTTCCATTTGAATTCTCTCTTTTTTTTTTTCATGAATCTCTTTCATTCTTTGTCAGAGAGTTGGGGTCGAGGAGTTGTATGAGACCCATCTGTCAGCAGAAGCAAAATGATACAGTTTTCTTAATACAGGATTTTCTGCCTCGATGTAAAGCCCCTGACCCGAATAAATGTCAGTATTCTCAGCCCACAGTCAGTCATAAACTTTGAAAGTTAAAAGTCAGCAGAGAAGTTAATGAAAGTATTTGACTTGTCACTGATCAAAGTGCCCAACTGTAAAGGGCATTTATTAGTTGGTGACTGATCCGGTGCTTTCCCTTGTTTCTCTCCCTGCTCTCCATTAATATCTTGGATCTTTTCTTCATACCTGTCTCAGCCTAACAAAAGCAGCTGTTATTCTGAATTTCTGGCTGTAGAAGCTGATAAGTGAGGTGATTTTCAAACAGATTTTCTGGCCTGGCTTCTCGTTAGCAAATGGCTGCTCTGGGAAGTTGTGACAGAAGAGTGAGGGTTTGATTTTGCTTTCATGTAAGTGAGTGTAAATCAAGAAGAGCTCCACAGAAATGGGATTTTCTGTCTCTGACATACTGCAAGTAAACAGAGAATCTGACAGTGGCACCAGAATGCTGCCAGATCTTTTCTGTATTGGAAAGCAGAAATGAAAATGGCCCAAGGTGGGTACAGCGAGTGTACCTTGTTAATATAAAGATCTACCTTTCAGGTAACAGCCAAATTCTCAGTCTGTCCCCAAAGCAGTTTGTGCAAACCTACACCAGCAACAGACGGTGTCAGCTGAGGAAGAAAACTCTGCTGAAATCCAGGATGCCCCAAACCTGCTCTCGCCAGCACGGGCTGTTTCATTTTATCCTGTCTCTGATTGCCGTAACATTGACATGAAACTGAGGAGGAAACACAACGTGTGCCTGAGCATGATGGCTGGGCTGGCCAAGCAAAGCCAAGGGAAATAAATCTCCCACTGCCACTTGCTCCTTTTAAGGGCTGGCTGGATGCCTGGGAGATGCTCCTCTGGGAAGGTCTGTGTTCTGTCCCGTCCTGGGACCAAAGGACAGTCCTGAAAGCTGACCTGGCTTTGGAGGAAGGCACTGCCTGCCCTGATTCACCCCCAGGAGCTCTGACTTAGCCCAGCCTGCCTTTTTCCACACAGACTTTTATAATACAAGTGAACATTTTTGCCTCTTTTTGTTTTAAGGGGAGAGACAAGTGGGAAGGACTAAAATAAATTAAGTACATTACAGATCTCATATTAGTGTCCTTTAAGCAGGTCCTCTCATACTTTAGCTTGGTTCTATGGAGCTTTATATATTTTAAAGACATTTTTCATTGCTGTGGGCTGCCAGATGTCCTGCTGATACCTTCTGATCTGAGGTAGTTTGACACTGATTTTCCCAGCACACGCCAGGGTTCAAATCTGCCCTGTAACTCATCCAAATGATCTATTCATAACAAAAAGTGCCTTCTGGCACTTGCAGCACAGCTGAATATCGTTAAACTGAATTCATCATTTCATTTGTTTCTGATTGCTCTATAATGTTTACATATCTTACATATTAGTATGATCTTTTATAAGGCACATGCTGAGGTTAAACCCTCCCAGACAGAGCTTTATTTCCCTCCTTCTCCCTTCCAGAAGGTGTTGAACTCTCTTTCCCTTCAAACGAGCAGGAATCTTGGAACTGCTTAGTGCTCATTTCATCTGGAATGATGGGGCTGAGGAAGTGGGAATGTGTGTGTGGGGGAGACATGGGAAGATGACATTTCCTTGCACAAAAGGATTTTTCCCCATGTGCAGGTAGAGCAGCTGTGAGGTGGGATTGCATGTCTGGGTACAATCCTTGGGTATAATCCCCACGTGCAGGGGCAGCAGCTCTGTGTGAACACACTCAACTGGAGTATTTATAGCTGTGTCTTATGACTCAAAGTGTGAGCAGGTTCAGCTTCTCATCCCCCCATCTTCCAGCTCCTGCTGCTCTGCTGTGCTGAGATCATGCTCAGGTCTAGCAGAGGAAATCCTCTCTGTGTTTCAGTTTCACTCTGTGTAAAAGATAACAAACATTAATATGTCTTGTAGTACCAGTGTGTCACAGGAGGAATTTCGGTTAAATGGGAGGCAGAAAATCTGAGGCTCCCTTTGAATTCGTATTTTAACTCCCATGGAAGGATGACATCTCTTATTTGCTTTCAAAATAAAAATCAATTGCCCATAAATCTAAAACACATGTTGTTTTTCTACTAAAAAGATTAAGGATTTTCTTAAGCTCATTAAAGGAAAAAAAAATAATGACACTGATCCTCCCATATCACCAGGAGAATGTCTGAAGGCAGTTGAAAGCTATAAAAGAGACGTGGTATTACTGTAACCAAAATAGCCCTGAACTGGCAAACTGAGCTTTTCTTCTGGGCTCTGTGGCAAACTTTGCACTATTTCTCCAGCCTTACACTTCTGTCTAGTCATGTGTTTTGGTGGGATGTATACTCAAACAGAATTTGGGCCTTTTATTACGAAAATACAAATGCCAGCTGCTGCATGGCTTGAAAGGCTTAATCACCGTCCAAATATTTGAAGGAGGGGAAATGGAAACCATTTGCTGTTCCTTATGCACAGAGCTCCAGAAGGATGTTCACCCTGGTGCTTCTCAAAGACTGTGTGTCTGTTTGGGGGAGAATGTTATTCTCCATTTTCTCACTCTCCCAGTGCATCAAGACCCAGAGTGTGCAAAATGTGCATTAAACCTCTTAAGTGACAGGAGGGAAAAGGAGATCTGGTGGTGCCCTATCACCAAATAAGGCCTGATAGCCAAGGCTCTTTATTCCACTTACAAGTTCCCACAGCAGCAAACCTGATACCCCACTGGCTTTATCCATCAGTGTGGCAATTCCCAACTCCCTCATTTGCTCTGTTCATGTGTGGAAAGTTTGCAGGAATGGGCACAGATGGAACTTCAGGAGGAAGATGATAGGAAGGTCTCAGTGGAGTTTGAGAAGAGCCAGCATGGAAATATCCTGTCCTGGCAAATTGCTGTGGGTGTGCAAAGGACTGGGCCAGAAGTACTGGCTGCAGGGAGAGTTTGGGCTTTTAATGAATCTAAACCTTTTGGTGTTATCAGACAAATGGGATAATTTGGTAAATTGTGGACTGATAGAAGAAGGTGCAGGCTTTGTTTTGTATTTTATAAACTATTTTGTCCTTCTTGACTGTCCCCTGATTTCATAAAGCATCTTTATGCCTTCAGTGTTCTTTGGCTATTTATTTTTTCAGACTACACAGCAGTTGGGATTTAACTTGATCCATTTGGTGTAACTAGATTTTTTTCCTTCAGCAGACTACAGAACACTGCAAAGTTTGCTGCATCAAAAATATTCTGAGTAAGACTTCAAACCCCCAGGCTCCTTCTGCCCCAAATGTTCCTTGTCACCTGCAGAGCCACGTGCTGTGTCCACAGCCATAGGATGGGAATGAGTTGGGGGGTTTTGGGTTCTCCCCACACCTCCATCACCAGTTTGGAGCAGATACTGATGGTAGTTTTGACCACATGGTATGTTCTCAGTAAGTCAGAGATGTGGAGTAGGGCTAAGAATCAGCTTATTTTAGGATTTGCTTTTTCTTGCACTTCATTTTGTTGTTGAAATGGTAAAAGAAGCCTTGCCCCATGGAGGTGATGAAAACTCAAAGCTGTATTAATTTGTAGTTTTAAGAGCAAACAAAACAAAACCAAATGTCTTTGCAGTGTTTTTGACGTAGCTTCGTCCACTTGGAGTCATAAATGCCTTTGCAAATCCAGTGCAGCAATTCTTGCTCTTTGATGGGTTCAGCCAGCCAAGATCTTGCCCAGACAGACACACAGACACGTGTGCACACACATCTTGAGGGAGGGAAGTCAGGGCTTTAGGGCTGATAAGGGAGAACTGGGCAAGATTCCTGCGCTTGTCAGATCCCTTCCTGAGAGGGATCACCATTCCTTGACACTGTGCTGATGTATTTTGAGAAACAAATTTCTGTTGTTTTGTTTTCCTGCCGATCTTCCTGACAAGAATCAGCTGTACTGTGAGTTTAGGGCTGGAGCAGACTATTGTTTGTGCAGAACCCTCCCTGCTGCTGTATTTACTAAACATGTGTGAGGCACAAATGCCAGTAAACTGCATCTTGGAGCATATTGGCTCTTTGCTAGTAAAAACCATCTTTAAAGTTTGGCCTGTATAAATATAGGGAGAATGTGCATCATGAATAACAGGAACAGACTTCAATTTGTAGTTACTCCTCCAAACTGTTTTGACATGAAATCCAGGTCCTGTTGGATCAATAAGCACCTTTCAATGGCTCTGAAATTTTGCTAATGAAGAGCAAGGTCTAAATACAAAAAAAAAGATGTCCCATTGACTAAGACTGCTCTTTTTTGCTGTTCCAACATTGGAAACGTTCAGACTTGTTTTGTTAAGGAATTAATCCTCTTACTTCCTTCTCTGGGAGCAGTTCCCACCTTCTGGAAAACAAGTTGCAGATTTAGCCACCCATTAACTTGGACTGGTGGGAAGTGCATGGTGTGCTGGGGTAGGACTGCCCTGCTGTTCTCTCTGCCCAGTGGAATCATGGCCACATTTACCATGGCCCTGGAAGAGAGGACCTTGGTCCTGCTGCCAAGAGAAGCAGGTAGCCTGGCAGGGGATGATGACCTGTCCTCTGCAGCTGCTCTTGGAAGAATTCTGTTCAACCCCTGGGGAATACACACCCAGTCTGTGGAGCAAGAATAGAACACAAATTCCTCTGTCCCATTCCCCACTGTGTGCTGGGCCCTGCTGGACTGCACAGTGTTCCCTCCTCAGGCATTCTGCTGAACCAGAGTGAAAGTCCAGAAGGTCTCTGTGGTCTCCTGAAAGTAAAACAGCTTTAGAAGAGGAAGGACAATGCCCTCCACCCTTATAAACATGATTTGCATCTTCTGAAGCAGAGAAAGGAACTGAACCAGAGTCTCCCACATCCTGAGTGGTCCAACCACTGGAGCCCTGCGTGGGGCAGCTGTCACTGCACACAGGGGGTGCATCGGTGGGCAGAGGGACCTGTTCTCTCTGCAGGACAGTGCTCAGATACCTGCCTTGCCCTGCCTTCACAGTGCAGTGAGGGCAGGAGTGGTTGGTGTGAAGCTGAGCCTCAGGAAGGGGCAGACTCTGACCTTTACCCAGGCAGTGTTTCCTGTTGGCCAAACCCAGCAGATCCCCTGTTATGGGTTTACCCAAGACATCCCCCTTTGCCCAGCCCAGGTTTGCAGCTCCCACCCAAGGCACCCAACTCTCCTGGAAGCTCTGTGGGAGCCCTGGAGCGTGGAGTTCCACTGCCAGCAGGTCCTGGGGCACATCACTGCCCTCTGGCAGCAGGATTCCCTCCTCATTCCCAGCTCTGCAAACACCCATCACCAGCCACACAGTCAGCAGAGTGTTGAATTTGGCTGTTCATTCATTCCAAATGAGGCAGTTTCCCTCTCCCTGTAAAATACAGCTCCCGTTCCTGAAAGTTCTTCCTTTCTGCCTGGCCAGGCAGGAGCTGCAGCTGTGACAATGATGCAAGTTGAGGACATACTTCTCCACATTCTCCTTGGGGTAAATCTCTACCTGTGGATCTCCACTCCTGCTGGTAACTCCAGTGGAGGAGCAGGAATTGTTTCAGTCTTGGACTCCCATGGCTGCCAATCATTGCTTGTGAAGGCCCTGCTTTGTGGAGCAGTTGGATTCACCAGAGCTTTGGTTTGATTTTTACAGGTCAGTGAAAAGCCCATTTTTGTGCCTGGTGTTTGGGGACCGTATTTCTCTGCAATGGTACCTGGACTGTGGCTGAATGAGGGAGGCCAAAGTGCTACAGGAAAACTGGTAGGTGTTTGGAGACCCAGCGGAGTCCAGGAGGGGAGGTCTGGAATCCCTGCTGCCATCTGGGATAACTGCACTGCCAGCTCTGCCTGAAGCACCTCTGTAAGGTCAGGGGAGATACCTGAAAGCAATTAACAATCACCTGATTGTTATGTTCCTTCCAAACTGTTAATTTGCATATGGATAAGGGATTAAGTATGGGGCATGTATCCCTTTTATGGTGGTGATGATTATTGTTATTACCTTACAGGCAAACAGACTTCATTCTTTACTTCAGCAGGAGGCTGAGATAAACTTGGAGATAAAGAAAATGGCACATATTGTGTTACACAGATCACTTGTGCTCATTCAAGATGTTTTGTATGGACAGATAGTAAGATAGAAACCTGTTATCCTGTCACCTCAATGCTTTCCCTGAACACAAAGAATCTAACTCTATTAGGTTAATCTAATTTGCCAATAAAAATTAAAACCCAAGCTGGATTCACTAAAAAGTGAATTTTCTCCTTTGCAGGAAGGCAGTCAGAACTAAAACACTGATATCACATTTAAACAAGGGCTAGATGTGTAGAACACTATTTAGGCTTGAGTCCAAAAGTACCACCAAGACCTTAGTGACTTTTTTCAGGTCAAGATTGGGCTGGGACAAAAAGTGTCCTCTTTTCTGGGTAACTGCTACAACCAGAAGTAAAACTAAATTAGGTACATAGATATATAAAATACATTATATGTATAAAATAATAAATAGATGCTCATAACAGTACCACTTTAAAAGGAAAAACGGCCAATCTTTTGTGTTTCTTTGCCAAAACACTTTAGAGAGAGAAGTCTCCAGGTGCTTCATCCAAAGCAGGTAAATACTTTTAGATAAGCTCTAAAGAGGATACAGCAAGTCAGTGTTTTCCTCAGCTGGCTCAGGGAGGTTCCACACTTCAAATGTCCTGGGACAGTGAGGACATTTCAAAAAGATTTTAAAAATCCTTTTAGTTCTTGTACCAGAGAATGAGACATTCCTGAACCATGAAAGAAATTGCTGGAAAAAATGCACAGTCTTGTTGGGACCCCTAACAAAAGTCAGCTTGAAGAGGTGTCAGCAATATTAAGGAAATTGTGCTATTAAAACACTCTCAGAGTCTCTGATGTGCTTTTCTTGGGATTGTATGGACAGAAAACACCCAGGGAGGACACAGGGCATGTGCTCTGTGTGGGGGTGCAGGGCATTCATTCTCTCTGACATCCTAAAGCTGAAGTTTTTTAAGATCCTGCTTTCTCCTAAATCTTTCTGAAAACAAACCAAAACAAGGACAATTTGTATTCTTTTCATTGCTTGATCGATGCCCCAAAGGTGAATTGTTTTCATAAAATTTGAAGTCTATTCAACTTCTTAAAAGTAGAATTACACACTTCCCTTTAAAAAGCTCTAATTAATTTTTTTTTGATACAGCTGCAAAAGAAATCTGTTTGAATACTGTTTCAATAGAGTCAAAATGAAGGATTAAGAAGTCCTCTAGTCTTGAATTAAGGGCATTTAAACATCTAACTTCCTAACCCCTGCACCAGTTTTCTGTAATGGTGTTTTCCTAGCACACACACACATATGTGATGTTTATTTCTAGACTTATTTCTGAGTTTATGAGCTGCCTCTCTGTTCTGGGGGGATTATGCAAGACTCAGAATTCAGGCCTGAGCTTTGTTTCTCGTGCAGACACATGTTTGGGTTGTGTCTGATGCCAATCTCAGGGAGAACAGGCATTATTTTCATTGCTCTGCTCAGATGTGTTTGCTTCATTATATGTTCTCCTACACTGGGTCAGGACTAGACTCATGCTGTTAAAAATTAAATCCTGCTGTGATTTTCTGCCCACAGGTATTGCCAAAAGTACTCAGTGCTCTTGAGCAGCTCTAGTTTTGCCTCCTTAGCTTTTCCTGTCACCTCTGATGGGATAATACCAAGAGGCCACAAAACATGCTGAATTATTGTCTTAAAAGCCCATATTATTCTACCTGAGACTTTGTTTTGTCAGTAATGGTAACCACTCTGGACTGAAAGGACAAGCTGATTTATAAATTCAGTGTAACAGAGCTTATATTGATCTTCTTTTATAGCAGTAATTGCCTCTCAGGGTATACATTTTGTTTCCTGCAATGAATGTGTGAAGCATCCATCAGGATGACAACACACCTCGTGCTTTATTACAACGGTGTGATGCAGAAGGATGTGGGGATCTGGGCCAAGAAGATGCTCCTGGTAGAATTCCAATGAGGATTTGCAGGCAGGAGAATGGGAGAGAGCAGAGGACATGCTGTGAGGTGCTGATGGAGACAGGAAAAGCATCATCCTTTCACCTTGCTGTCCTGGCTGAGGAGCTGCACACTTGACATTTTCATAGAATCATAGAATGGATTGGGTTGGAAAAGACCTCCGAGATCATCAAGTCCAACCCTTGATTCAACCCCACTGTGATCACCAGCCCAGGGCACACTGTGCCCTGGGCTGGTGATCACAGTGGGGTTGGATCAAGATGTGGTGGATTCTCACTCAGTGCCACATCCACAGAATCACAGAATGGATTCATTTTAAGGCTACCTATTTAGGACCAGAAGAGGCAGTAAAGGATCTGAACCAACTATTTTCAGAACTCCCTTGCTTTTATCCAGAACAAGTTATCCCTTGGAACTAAACTCACCTGTCAGAGTACCCTGGTGAATTTCCTGGGAACATAACACCATTCATCCGATTTAAACTACTGGAATTATTTTTCCTAAGAAACAAAACAACAACAAAATGTTATGAATGAATTACATAAATCTTGTTGGCACAGAACTCTCCACCCCGAAACTTAAACAGCCCCCACTGTCAGTCCCCAATTACCACTTCCAAATTACCAGACTTGCAGACACCTTAACTCCTGATAACTCTGCATGTCTGTGTTTCAGATACAACTACTGATAACCAACAAGAGAATACATCAGACACACATTCAAGCTTCAAGTTCCATGGAAAAGAAGATTATACTCACTCTGAGGATGGATATACACAGCTGACAACCATGACATTCTGTAACACACAAACAATAAACACATCAAGAGTTCAGAAAAAGAAGCTTCAGCTTTTGATAATATCCCAAAATTTAGAGAGTTACAGGATTTTGGTCATATCTGTTAAAAGTATCTCTGCTCCCTCTTATAAAATCAGGCCATAATTACACTAAAATTCAGTATTTTTGATGTGTTACTGTCCTAAGGAGATCAGCACATTAAGCCTCAGGCCCAGGTGTTTGTGATTTCTAACTGAAGGATCTCTGCAAATCAAAGTGTTCAGAAATGCTGACAAATCCTGTGTGGACACACATCCTGCTACTGACTTTGGAACAATCCCACATTCTGACATAAAATACCATTGCCTGACATCTGTGTGGTTTTCTGAAGGCACAGGATTTATACACTGAAACAGAAGACACTGGCAGGAAAGGGCCTCCCTTTACCTTCACCTCGGAATCTACTCCTGACTCAAATGTGAAAGGAAATGCCTGATCAAAAAATTTAAATTATTTCTAACTAGGACTCAATGTAAGAAGTGACAACACACCCTCCACAAAGTACAGCAGGAAAACTGCACAGTGATCAGGAAACACAACAGGTGCAGCCATGAGATTTATTTTTATGTCTTAGTTATTTTAGAACTGCTTTTTGATGCTGAAAGGTACAAAATAAACTCACGCAGCTGAGAGCAGCCACGAGCTGTCCCCTGGCTGTGAGCCACACTGAAACCACGACACCTTGGGGAGCAATTGGCAAGTTATTAAGTGGTGGCTGTGACTGGGGAGCTGTGTTTCCTCTCACAGAAATACATACCTTTTCCACACCTCTTAGAAATTTGTCTGTTCCTGTGTAATTCCTCCTAGGATCTGTCAGCAACTCACAGAGTCGCTGAATAGTGAAGGGGATGCTGCAATGAAATAGATTTATAACAATTTATTTTAACAAGTACAGCTGTTAAGAAGCAACAACATTATTGCTTTCTCTCCCCTACTGAGAAGGTGGAATGAAAACAGTAGTGGAAGTTGTTACCATGAGCAATACAGTGTGGCAACTCAAGGCTTTATTTTTCCCTGTCTCATACACAAAGCTCTGTCCTCTGTGCTTTCCAGCACAAAACCCAGGGAAGAATCCTAAATGCATCATCTCCCAGCTCAAAGGATTCATTAGAACAACAAAAAGGAAAATTAGATCATCAACAGTAAAGTTTCTGACTGAATTATTGCAATACACAGAAATGGTAAGAGATTCAAAACAAATTTGAGTCATACACACTAGAGCTAAAAAAGTCTCAACTTGTAGTTTATTTCATGTTATACACAACACAGTTACAGGAAAAGCATTAAATGTTGGAATCAGCAGAACCATTTTACTTCAGCTGTTACAAACACTCCATTTTGCCCCAACTCGACAGAGCAGGAAAAATAACTGCTCTCAGAATGATACACCAGGCCACAGGAACCACAATCCCACATTTTGGTTTCTGACAATTCTGCGCTGTTTCATCCCTGCTTAACTGAGGAACTGTGACCCTCCAGACAAGCAACACTTCACAGACATTTACCTGAGATGTCACACACATCCATTCCAAGTTCAGTGTCACATTTTAACAAACTTCTGACAAAAATATTTCAATAAACCAACAAAGAATGATGCATTTTTACAAGTGAAGATGAAGCCATAAGCATTTTAAAAATTTACCAAAGAAGAATATTTGGCATGACACAATATTTAAGAAGCATTTCTTGACTGGGAATACAACTGACACACCAACTCCAGAGCAGTGCCAATGCATGTGTGAGTACACAGCCCTGGAGTGTCAATTTTTGTCAAATTCAACTTTTATTATTTTCTGAGGAACTCAGTACATGGCACCTTCAGCCTGTTTCATCAGCTCCCACAGTCTGTATCCTGAGCTTTGTTCATCAGCTAAAAAGCCCCATCTCAGAGGGGCACAGACCACACCAGCTCACACAAATCAGCACAGCCCCATTAATCACCCCACAGGACACTTCACTTTAACTAAAAGCAAGTAGTAATCAGAGAGTAACTCAGTATCAACAGTTTAATTATGTTTTTCAGAACTGCCTGTACATGATGTTAATGAGGAAATTCTAATCCTCAGCAAACCAGAAGAAACACAGGAACAAGTGTTCCTTTTAATTCAGTTTATTACATGAAGCCTCTTAAGCTTGACAAGGTTCTGCCATTATTTATTTCCCTTCTCTTGCTCTTCAGCAACTCTTGGTCAACCACCAATCTCTGACAACCCAGTTCTTCATGGAATCACAGATTCATCAAGGTTGGGAGAGACCTTTAAGATCATCAAGTCCAACCATATTCATAATGTTGAGCTTCTGTGCAGTCCCTTCTTTTAACAAAATCCTCAACTTTAAGTCACAAAGAACTTACTTGATCTGTTAACTTTTCCACATAAATACAACAATAATTTGATATCCTGCTTTTTGTGATGGCCGTTTTGGGTTTGGGTTGAAAAGTCCATAATTAAAGAGATTTTGTTATTTATAAATTCAAAATCAATTTATTCCACTGAAAGAACAATACACTGATTTTTAAATTATTTAATTATCGGTAAGACATCCTGGGGAATCCCTGCCTGGCTAATTTGGATTCAGCTGTACCCAGCTGGCTGCCTGGAATGCTGCAACATGAAGTGCTTTGGAACATCAACACAGTTCTGCCTTACTTGGGGAATAAGTAAATTCAGGAGTGTGCAGCCTGAACTCACTCCAGAAGCAAAAGCTGCCTTTGTGTTTTACTCTCAATTATAAAAAGTTGGAACAGTTTTTTTCCCTCCAAAACCTTCCCGAGCAAACTGAACTTCGTGTGCTGAGCAGCAGATGGCACTCGGTGTCACACCATCCCCACCTCAGGGAACCTGTTCAACAGTTGGGAATGTTTTCAGCTGGCAAAATCCAAAGTGAATTTTATCTCAGGAGCTCTTTGTGGTGAAATTATGGTTTTAGAACAGTTTAGCACAACGTGATCTTAAGACAGAAGTCATTCAAACTGGGGCAAATCTAAACAGGGACACCGATGTAAAAGTTTGTGAGCAGGATGAGAATTGATTGTAAATGCTCAGAAATCTAATTAGTTCAGCACATGAGCTGCATGAATAGCCCTGATCTGCCCACTTAAGGTAACCACTTAAAATTCTGTACAAACACACTCAAAACTGCACTTCCAGCACTGCAGTTCAGAATGCATTACAGACAAAAATTCTTGGAATGGACAGGATTCCAGAGGGATCTGGGAAAATCACTTATAACAGCTATATTAAATTGTAGAAAAAAATACATAAAAGAAAATTTGGATTATGAACTATTTTATTCATGCTGTGAAGACTTCTCTGTCATCAGATGTCTCCAATAACTTATCTTGGAACTTTCTGTTTCACTAACAAAGGATAAAAGAATGGTAAGTCTTAAGAAGTTCTGACTCCACCGGAGTTGTAAAGAACAGTGTGAGAATCTGGCTCTGCCAGTCTGTGACTCCACGTCATGTAAGACACAGACAGGTCAAAACAGGCAGTTTGTGCTTTCTTTAAAATCAGACACTTCAGTTAGAAACACCCTGAAATGGGTCATTCCTAATTTGTTACTTGTTCGACTCTGAACAGGGAAGTGCTTGAAGGATCTGCCAGCTTTAATGAACTATTCCCCTCACTCTTTCAAACAAATACCAATAAAAACACCCCAATAATAAAGCCACATCAAGCAGCCTCCTCCTCTGCTCTGGTACCCTGAGGTGACACCCACCTCTCTAACGATGTGAGTGTATCTGACCACACCCCCCAAACTGCTGCTGTTACTGTTTGCTCACATCACCCACAGGACTCGGATTTGGCCCTCACACCCTCGCTGGGGGGTCACAGGAGTCACTGACCGAGCCCAGACCTGACACACCCTCAGGCATCACTTTCTCCAATGGATGCAGGTGCTGCCTCAAAGCCTGGGAGTTTCCCTGGAAGGTTTGAGCACCCTGAGTGTCCCAGCCATGGATGGGAACAGCGCAGGGACAGGGTGAGCTCCAGACTGAGCCATCCAGAGGTTTGTTCAGCGCTTGGGAACAACAGCAGATAACACAGCCCATTCACGAGCTGTCCCCGGGAGAGCATTACCCATTCTGTGGGCAACGAAGCATTAACAAAGGCTGGGGGAGGCGCAGGGAGGCAGAGCTGAGCATAAAGGATAGGTTTGTTGTTACATTCCTGCAGTGAAGTAGCCCAGTATAAATATTGGGTGGCTGAGAACAAGCTGAATTTCACATTCTTAGAAGTCACACGAGAGCAACTGGGGGGGGGAAAGGAGACCTGACCTACGAGACACTTAAACTGCAAATAAATGAGTGGTCTGGAACAGTGACAGTGCAAATTATAAACACAGCACCAAATACGATATCAAGGATGCATCAGTAGCACCTCCAAAGCTGAAATTTCAGGGTAACAGGGAGGCAAGATTTAGAACATTGCCCATTTATTAACAAGCTGAGAAAAATCCTGGAAGTCTTTCTTAACAAGCAGAGTCCACTCAGCTCATGGCAAGAATTTAATCCATGTTAGACACAACAAAAATGCTACACAAGGTATTAAAAAAGACACACCAATAAGACAAAAAAATCAGGAGCTTTATTTGAAAGGAAACAAAAACGTCCAAGCAGCAAAGGGCACAGATACACTTTAATCTGGGACACTGTCAGCAACAGAGCAGACACCCCAAGGCCCTCAACAGTAAGTGCCACTCCAGCTATAAATGCGAATTGCAACACTTTAACAATTCCAACCCAGGTACTTTTGCCTCCTGGTCACACCCTGTTTATCACACAGTGAGGTCTGAACTGCCACAAAACAACGGAGAGCTCCACAGCAGACCTTTTTCCATCAGGTATTTCAAAATACAGTGAAAGAAATCTGACTTTACTATCTGTTTAACCTCTTAAATGCACATAATAAATAATATGGTTCTTCTTCAAACTGCAGTGTTTATGAACTAACTACACACTGAAGAAAACCCAAGTGAATGATGGCACAGGACAACGGAATTTTCTAAGACAGAATAATAAAGTTCTGGAAATACTGTATTTCCAAGGAAATAATGTATGTCCAAGGTACATATTTGTTTCTGCTCATCTATTTCAGAAACCAAAATGAACAGTCAGAGACAGACAATAGAAGCTACAACGTTAAAAACTGGTAAAATACGTTTGCTACCCTGATTTTAGAAAACAAAAAGATACATACCCATTAAATCCAGTGACAATTTTCAGGATTCTTTCTTTCATCTCTTCAAAGGGAATATATTCCACATTGGGATTGGGAGGCCCTCTCGGTTCAGGGGCTGAGGTTCTGAAATCATCCATGACTTTCTCCAGTTTGAAAATAAAATAGCCTTTAAACTGAGACCACTGAACCCTGCACGAAACACAAGAATTAAGACATTAAGACATAAGCAAGTGAGTCCTAAACCCAAAGAAAACAGTGCAAGTTTCTGTTTGCACAACAACATTCAGGCTGGCACACCAGTCCTCAGAAAAAGGAGAGAGTAACGCACTGTTGTGTTCCTTCCTGAGTTTAAAGCACGGTAACTATTGAAACAATTACAGCAGAACAATGTAACACAAGTCAATTCCCATCAACAGCCGGGTAAGCCATTTCCTTGAAGAACCAATACCCACTGACAAAGCAAACCTGAATGTGAGATGTGTTCTGTACAAGTAAAGAGAACCCACACGCTGCCTGCAGCCTACACTGAGCTCACAGCAGGGGGAAGGGGGAAAAGAGAAAGGGAAAATAAAGAAAAATCCCACCACAACAAAACAAAAAGTAATAGAATCATGGAATGGATTGGGTTGGAAAAGACCTCTGAGATCAAGTCCAATCCTTGATCCAACCCCACTGTGATCACCAGCCCAGGGCACAGAGTGCCCTGGGCTGGTGATCACAG